>PVLC010017899.1:0-33067 GCA_004027655.1 Graphiurus murinus
CCTCCGAGCTACACCCCCAGCCCTATTTTTTATTCTTTATTTTGAAACTGGGTCTCGCTAAGTTGTGGCGTGCCTCACTAGGTAGCTGAGGCTGGCCTCGAACCTGGATCCTCCGGTCTCAGCCTCCCGAATGCTGGGATTACAAGCGTGCGCCATCACACCCGGCTCCTTCTGCTTATTTTTAATTTTTATTAGTATGTTATAATTGTGCATAATCATAAAATTCATAATGATATATATGCATGTAACATTATTTGGTCTGTTTCTTTCTCCGAACCTCCCTTTTCTGTTCTCCCTCCTCCATCTCCTTTGACTACCCTACTGGCCCCTCCTCTGAGAGAAAATATGCAGTCCTTGCTTTTCTGAGTCTGACTTCTCTCACTTAGCATTATGCTCTCCAGTTTCATCCATTTTCCTGCAAATAACATAATTTTGTTCTTTATGGCTGAGTGAAACTCCATTGTGTGCATATACCACATTTTCTTGCTGAGACTGACCTCAAACCTGTCTCAACCTCCCAAGTACTGGGATTACAGGCATGCACCACCGCACCCAGCTTATACCACATTTTCTTTATCCATTCATCTGTTAATGGGCACCTGGGTTTGTTCCATAACTTGGTTATTGTGAATTGTGTTGCTATAGATGTAGTATGCATGCCTCACTATAGTATTCTGACTTTAATTCTTTGAGGAAAATACCAAGGAGTGGCATGGCTGGGTCAAATGATGACTCCATTCCTGGTCTTCTGAGAAACCTCCATACAAATCTCCATTCTGGTTATACTAATTTTCATTTCTACCAACAGCGTATAAGTGTTTCTTTTTCTCCACATCTTCACCAGCATTTATTATTTGTTTTCTTGGTGATGGCCATTCTAAATGGAGTGAGATGGAATCAGTATAATTTCTATGTGAATTGCCCTGATGGCTCAAGATATTGAAGATTTTATATATTTTCTGTCCATTTGTACTTCTTTTGAGGAGTGTCTGTTTAGTTCAATTGCCCATTTCTTGATTGGGCTATTTGGGGGTTTTTTTGTTTGGTTTTTTTGGGGGGAGGAGGGTGTTGGAGAGGGGGTTATTGTTAAGTTTTTTGAATTCTTTATATATTCTGGATGTTAATCCTCTGTTAGAAGAGTAGCTAGCAAAGATTTTCTCCCATTCTGTAGGCCCCCTTTTGACAGAAAAAGCAGTAGGAGGGGTTAAGCTTCCCCTAGACTGCAGAACTTACAGTGTTGCATCCAGGAGTCACACACCCTGTCTCTCTGATTTCAAAGCCGAGATCCTTCCTCATCTAACTCGCCTTAAGGAGCTTGCAGGTGTAGTAGGGGAAGTCTACCAAAATGAAAATTTTAAGGAATATCATAACAGATACAGACATCATAAAGTAGACATGCGGATGACTGGTCCGCTGGCTCTGACAAGGAAACCCTGGAGGAGTCAGGAAAGGGCTCTGTCAACGTGGACAACTTGGTTGGGACAGGACAGTGAATTAATGAAGTTTTGCAGCCTATTTCAGGGAGGGAAGAAGGGAGGAAAACAGTGCCAAGTGACTGAGGAACACAAAGTAAACTAAGTAATCTACACTTTTAATTTTAAAAATTTAGTGAAAAGCATATTCAAGCCCATGGGCACTTGCCAACTATATATGGCATGTATGCACATGAAATCCTATTAACTTAAAAGCAAGACTTCTTTCTGAGAAACATGATAGTTGCAGTGGGATTGATTGTTTTTTTCAAATCTGCTCAAGAAGGAGTTCAGGAACTAGATGTGTGGCATTGAATTCTGTGTGAGCGGCTTTGGAAAACTCTCATTAACTACCAAAACTGAAGAATTATCAAGCCAGCTTTTTATTTTTTTTAACCCTCCCCTCAAATCAAATGGAATGTTACAAAAATTTCTCCAGAAAGAATGGAAACTGGAGATTTAAAAAAAACTTCCTCAGCCCTGAGAAGCAAAGTCCTTTTCCTTTTCTTCTTGAAAGAAATATTATCTAAAGATTAAGGCATTGAAGTATGTCCTGAATTTGTTGTTATTGCTGTTGCTTTTGTCATCTGTACACCTTGATTTTATTTTAAATAACTTGTCATGCAGAAATTGAAATATATGATAATTCAAGTTTATGGAAGCTAGCTTTTGGGGGGCCTATAGAGTGATGGCATAGCTAGCATATTAGAGTTTCCTGCTTTTGTGTGAAAAGAACCTACCTGTCTTTGATTTTTTCATTTTTTGTTTCCTGTCTTTGATTTTGTAAAGGACCCTAAGTGTAGAGGGAAGGTCAGTGTAGGTCCCAAATGGGAGGACTCACACAGTTCCTGAGAGGAGGAAGCCGAGGGCAGGAAATGTCCCACAGGCCCTATCCTCCTCCCTGCAGGGGATCCTGGGAAAACCTAGAGGAGAGGCAGCAGGAAGGGCAGTGGCCACAGCGGGGCCCTGATGGGAGCCACTCTGCCTTTGAAGATGAATGTGGAAAGGCTTTGAGGCTGTGCTGTGAAGCCTGCCAGTATAAGCCAGTCACAGGGACCTAAAGAGAAACAGAACCATTGTCAATAACCAACCAAAGGAGGCGGAGGGCAACAAACCCCGGCCATTTTCAGAAAGGAGTTGAAATCTGTATCTTGGGAAGAACTTCTAGAATCTGGTGAAGGACCGAATTATAGAGACTTAAAGCATATTTGAGAGTTTTCAGAATTGGGGAAAATGTCACAACACTGAGAAAATGGCTCCAAAATATGTGAACCTGACGATATGAGCTTGTCTTCCTCCCAGAAGCTTTCTGCTTAGCCTCTGAGAGTGCTTCAAAGGATACAATCAGTTTCATTTTATAGGGCTTCCTTTCATTCATTCAACCTGCAGAATGGTTGCATGGAGTACCCGTAGTGCTGTGGGAATGGGCCTGCATGACCGCCTCAGGAAAGCAGGGGCCTCGCTGGCCATACACAGCTCTCATCCCTTCCAGAAAGAACACCACATGCAGGCTTCTGAGAGGCCCTGACCCATGTGCATGGCTCTTCATCCCCATCAGTATCGCTCGACCCTCTTCTCATGCCCTTCTCCCCTACAAGTGAGTGTCCCTCTGATCTTAGCACTGTTCTTCCTTCAAAAAGTTCTTCATACTTAGTAGTTTTTATATCAAGCACATATAACTCTTCTCTCCTCACTGTGTGTGTGTGTATGCGTGTGTGCACGTGTGTGTAAAATCTTTTAGAATGATGGGTGACTATTTCTTTTTTTTTTTTTTTTTTTGCAGTACTGAGGATCAAATCCAGGGGCATTCTATCTCCGAGCTACACTCCCAGTCTTATTTTGAAACAGGGTCTCACTAAGTTGCAAAGAGCCTCACTAAATAGCTGAGGCTGGCTACAAACTCGGATCCTCTGGTTTCAGCCTCCCGAGTACTGGGATTACAAGCATGCACCACCACGCCTGGCTTGGGTGACTATTTCTAATGCATGTACATATACTTCTATCACTTTAAGCTTTCAAAGTGAAGAAGGGAAAAGAAGAGAACGCCTTGGTACAGGTTAATCCAGCATGGTCCAGAATTCTAAATAACTACATTAGACATGGTATGAAACACATTTTTGCCACAACTAGGCTAAGGGCTCAATATTTACTTCATTCTGCTTTACCAGTGAAAATTATATGTCTTGCCACAGCCTGTATTTTCTCTTTATTACATTATCAAAGAACACTCTGAGATTATTGAGGAAATCAAATTAAAAAGACAGGATTCAACTCTAACTAGACCAGTACATACAAGTAATTCTGGTGCTATACTCTGAGGGGCCTGTAGGGAGAAATAGCAGACCTTTGGTCCTAGTATTTCCAGGAATGTCTATTTGAATAAAATGTACAGATACTATCTTGAATTTTCTTATATTATTGGATTAACACAGATGTTTTGTGCTGGTCATTAACTTATCTTTTAAGAACTAATACAGATTAGTAAGAAAAATTATTCAGGGCTCCTTTTACATCTTTCTGTCAGCTCCATATTTTGTTACTTGTTTGCTCTTCAGATCCTCTATCAGAGAATGGTCAGTTGAAACCAGGTGTGGTGACATACTCTTGTAATTCCAGTACTTAGGAGGCTGAGACAGGAAGATCACAGGTTCAAGACCAGCCTCAGCAACTTAGCAAGACTCTCAGCAACCTAGTGAGACCCTGTTTCCAAAATAAAAAATAAAAAGGGATGGGGATGTAGTTTGAAGGTTGAATGCCCCTGGGTTCAATACCCAGTACCACACAAAATGAATGATCAGTTGAGATGAAGATAGAACATACCCAATTTTTGTGTTTTACCTACTTTAGTTAATATCCCAGATTATTAATTTCTACTTTCATCTGTGTCATATATAGCCCATCATCAATAGAGATACAGGTAAGTTAAACCTAAACAAATATAGAAATGCACTTCAAAGCAGTATATGAAACTTTATTTGGGGAAAGTTTAAGCATATAAAAGTGGGCAGAAAAGTACTATTAATACAAATATATTCTGGACCCAAATTCAACCATTATTAACCAAGAGCCAGTCTTGTTTTATTTTACTGCCTCCCTCCCCATATAAATTGAAGCACATTCCAAGCATCACATCATTTTATTCATACATATTTTAGTAAGAATTCCATAATGCTAAGGAACTCTTTTTAAAAAATTAAGACACCATTGTCATACATTTAAAATATTAATAAATCTAACTAGTCTTCAAATAGTGTTCAAATTTCTACTTGATTCAGAAAAATTATTTGAGTTAGGAATTAAGTATAGTCATTTAAGGTAAGCCCTACCTTCAACCTTGTTTTTCCATTGTGAAGGTATTGGTCTGTTTATCCCAGAGTCTGGATTTAGCTGATTACATTTCATGATTTCATTTAATACTCTCCTCTCTCATCTGTTTCTCCTGTAAATTGGTTGTTGAAGCTAGAGGTTGGGTCACACATAGGTTTGACCTTATATATGATGTCCCCTCTCATCAGAAGGCATATAATGTCAGAACATATTTCTTTTTGTGATGTTAGCACTGTTGATAACCAGTGACCAGATCCAATAATTCATTGGGTGTTGCAAAATAGTAATATTTTAATTTAATTTTGTCATGTATAAGCTAGAATGCTCAAATGATTTTTAAACAAGAGAGTGCCTGACACATAGTAGGTACACAAAAAACTATTTATTGAATTGATTAATTTTGGTAAGAAACCCTGTGACAAAAGAAATTATTAGAAATTTTTGTTTGCTTAAGATCCAATTAATACAGCATCTCTCTCCTTGTAGAATCATCATCCTTTTTTATTTTGCATAAGGCATCACTTACAAAGAACTTGAGTTATGTTGTCTTTCCCACTCAATATCTTCTGGTACTAGGTACCAAATTTTAAATGTAGTAGCTGTTTTCAAAGATATTTTGGATTCATCCAATACGTTGTCCTTTCTTCTTTCCATGCTAACTTAACTTTGCATTCCAACAGTTTGGAAAGCAGAGGAACAGGGAACAAATAAGCTAAAGAAACCCTGGGGGTGTGCTCCAGAATACATCCTCCAACTTAGGGTCAACACCAAGCACTCTTGGGTGATTAAAGAAGTCTGTACAATACCAGGTGTGGTAGCATATGCCTGTAATCCAGTACTTGGGAGGCTGAGACAGGAGGATCACAGATTCAAGGTCATCCTCAGCAACTTAGCAAGGCCCTTAGCCACTTAGTGAGAACATGTTTCAAAATAAAAAATAAAATAGGGCGGAGTGTAGCTCAGAGATAGAATGCCTCTGGGTTCATTCCCCAATACCCACCGCTTCCCAGGAAAAAAAGAATCTATGTAGTTGGCCCAGCCTGCAACATGTCCTAGCAAAGGCTTCCAAGAGGAAAACGTGGTGGTATCTTTGGATTCAAAATTCAGCCTAGTTTATAGCAAAGCAAGTTGCCTTTTGTCTGCCTTTGAGTTGTGCGCCTACAAAACAATGAATTAAGAGCCTCTGTAAATATCAGCTGAATTTTTGCCCTCGACACAGAGTGGATAAAGTACCTACAATGTGAGTAGGTTTGGAAACACTGTGGGCTTTTATCTGTATTTGTCTGACAACACAGCACATAATCACAGTATATGTTTTCAGTGCTGAAACTTGTTCACAGGCATTGTAATGATGATGCACAAGTATATGGTTTTAAATTTAAGATATAAAAGTGTAGGTTAGACATTCTTTGCTGATGAATATTTTGGTTATTACTTGCTTATACACATAGAAAGCAACATAAAAGTATGCATCCTACTATGTTCAAAGTACACAGCAGGAAGCACAAAGTAAAACAAGCCTTTGGTGAGCTGAGCAAGTCTTGCACATTTGATAGGAAAAATAGAGTTACAGATTTTTAAACTACAGAGGGGCACTGATAGTGTGCTTTGGTTTGCAGAATGGAGAAATTCCTAATAATTTGTTTAAATCATTAATATAATTTTCATGGGAACAGGAGTTGAGTTAAGCTCTTGAAAACCAGTAGGAATTAGAAAGATAGTAAGAACCTTCCAGAAGAAACAGTGTGAGCAAAAGCATTGGGACTTTTGTTGTCAGAGCACATTTAGAGGTTGTTAAGGACTTCCAGCTTAACTAACCTGGGAGATATCTCTAGACTGACTGTAAGAAACAAAGAAATGTTGCCTGGGGCTATGGTGGTGAGGACCTTCAATGTCAAATTGAGGCATTGGCACCCACCAAGCAATGGTGTGAAACTGAAGGCTTAGAGTAGGGGAGTGACAGGGACCTTTTCAAGCAGGAGGGTCAGGAATGGATCCAAAAGGGAAGTCGAAATCCAGTCCATAGGAGAAACATTTTGACAATAGAAACTGCAAGACTGCACATCTTAATGAAAGAGAAGAGTCATGGAGTCCACGTTACAGTGATTTCAAATACAAGAGGGAAGTGAAGAGAGAGAACTACTTTGGGGCAGATGAAAGTGCACCATGAACATGTGTAGTCATTTACAGATGTCCAGAAGGTCATTAGGAATATGTCAGAATGCACCTTGGGGATGAGATCAAACCAAGATTGCAATTTAGGAATTGTCTGTGGAAACATGGTAGTTGGAATCTACCTCTAAATGAGTGTCCAGTCTATCCACTTCTCCCTTACTTCCCTGCTGCTCCCCGTCTCCTTCATCATCTCTCTCCTTGACTGGTGAAATGCTCCCCAATGTCTCAAGTATTCATTCCACTGATATCATTGACTTAAAATAGTCCTGGACAAGGAAGGAAACATATTTGACTTTGACAATAAAAATCATTGCAGTATTCCAATTTGCTTCTAGCTTTATATAGCTCTGGAGATTATTTGTTTTCTTGCTTTGTAAGTGGGGAAGCAGAGTACTGCCATGCTGAATGGAAAGGCGCCTATATATATATATATATATATTTTTTTTTTTTTTAATGTGAGCTTGGCTTTATTTATTTTTTTATTCGTGTGTTGTAAGCATACATCTATGTTAGGTACAAATTAATAACGACATATGTGCCCACATTTCTCATTTGACCCCTTCCCTAGATTCCCACCCCGCTCCCTCACCCTCCCTCCATCTCAGTTCGGTTTAGTGAGTAACCTTGATATACATTCAGGTGCCCCCTCCCCCCGCCTCCCATCTATCCCCTTCGGTTAAATCAACTTCTTTGTTTATCGAGGCTCTCTCCTTTTCCATCTGGAGTCCCTCTTATGCCCCATCTTCTCCCTAGCATCCGCATATTAGGGAGAACATATGTTTCTTTACTCTTTGTGATTGGCTGATCTCACTTAGCATAATATTTTCCAGTTGCATCCGTTTCCCTGCAAATAACATGATTTTGTTCTTCTTTATGGCTGAGTAAAATTCCATTGTGTACATATCCCATAGTTTTGTAATCCATTCATCTGTCGATGGACATCTTGGCTACTTCCATAGTTTGGCTATTGTGAATTGTGCAGCTATAAACATAGATACACATGCGTCCGGTCTGGTAATTTGGTTTCCATTCTTTTGGGTAGATACCCAGAAGTGGTATTGCTGGATCATATGGTAGGTACATTCCCATTCATCTGAGGATCCTCCATACTGTTTTCCAAAGTGGTTGCACTAGTTTGCAGTCCCACCAACAATGTATTAGTGTTCCCACTTCTCCACATCCTCGCCAACAGTTGTTGTTGTTCATATGATTGCCATTCTGATTAGAGTTAGGTGAAATCTCAAGGTAGTTTTGATTTGCATCTCTCTGATTGCTAATGATGTGGAACATTTCCTCATACATTTATTGGCCATTTGTATTTCTTCTTTTGTGAAGTATCTATTTAGATCCTTTGCCCATTTTTTGATTGGGTTATTTGTTTTTGTAGCTGTGAGTTTCTTGAGTTCTTTGTATATCCTAGATATTAGACCCCTATCTGTAGAGTAACTGGCAAAAATCTTTTCCCACTCTGTAGACTCTCTGTTGAGGTTCTTGATAGTTTCCTTTGCTGCGCAGAAGCTCTTCAGTTTAATGCAATCCCATGTATTGATCTTCCTTTGAGTTGCTTGTGCTTTTGAGGTCTTGTTGAGAAATTTTTTACCTGTGGAAAGGCACCTATATTTGTGTTGTAACATTTGTTTTGAATAGCAAATGCACAGGTACAGAGTCCACCAGCAACCATGAGGTCAGGCAGATGATTCTGGAAATAATCGTGCGCCTGAATGATGAACTGAACCAACCACTGTGCTTCAGAATGTTACTTACTCTTAAAACTCATGCATGTGAAGTTTTTGGCAGAGTTATCAATTCTTTTAATTAAAGGACTGGAAGGATGTGAATACTGGAACTGTTTTTTCCCTAATTGATGTGAAACTTAAAATCGTGATTAAAATCTGTTCCCAAATTTTTGTTAACAGAAGTTTTAAATTTTTATTTAAAATATATGCATATGTATTTGACTTTGTGTTTCTTAACAATTTTTTGAGGATGGTGATTTTGCCTAACCAAAAATCTAACTTTAGTGTAAATTTTTCACTTGGTGGGGATAGAATTTCTCTTTTAAGCCTTTCATTCTGAAAGCGAGAGCTTTGGCCTCTGCAGACAATTAAGTACCTCCCAGGATGCTGAAAATCCAATTTTAGAGCAGAGAGGAAATGAATCTCTTAAAATTTTATAGCTTTTTCTTGGTTAATTTCTCTTGAAGGAACATTCCTTCTACCCAGCTATATCCCTGTATCCATTAACTATACCCCTGTATGTATGTGTGTGTGTGTGTGTATATATGTGTGTATATGTATATATATATATGTATATGTGTGTGTGTGTGTGTGTGTGTGTGTGTTTGTGTGTGTAGGTATGTATACATCCCCCCTTCTCTACACCATTCCCAAGGTCTGATAATAACTTTTCTTGTCTCTATTAAAGCTCTTAAAAATAAATAAATAAGCTAAGAGCTGGGCCTAGTAATACATTAATCCCAGCTACTCATAAGACTAAGGCAGGAGGATCACAAGTTTGAGGCCAGCCATGGCAGCTTAGGGAGGTCTTGTTCAAATTAGAAAAACAGAGCCAGGCGTGGTGGTGCATGCTTGTAATCCTAGCTTTTGAGAGGCTGAGACTGGAGGATCCAGGTTTGCAGCTAGCCTTAGCTACCTAGTGAGGCCCTCCACAACTTAGTGAGACCTTGTTTCAAAATAAAGAGTAAAAAATAGGGCTGGGGGTATAGCTCAGAGGTAGAATGCCCCTGAGTTCAATCCCCAGTACCACCAAAAAAAGGGGCAGTTGCTGTGTGTAGCTCAGTGGTAGAGTACTTGCTAGCATGTACAAAGCCCTGGGTTCAGTCCCCAGTACTGCAAAACAAAACAAACCTGGAAAAATATTTGACTACTTCAAGCAGTAGCTATAGTTGGGCCACAGTCTGACTTTTTATCACCTTATAAAATGCACAAGTCTTTTTGACCTGACCATGGGCGGTAAAAGAACTCAAATACAAACAGTCAAGTTGAATATCACATGAAAATTAAAAGAATTATTTTACAAAGAAAGCCTTTTAACAAGCAGATTTAATTTGTGGATGCTTTGCAGAGGAAAATGAAATAAATAGGATGGTGTCAAGAATGTGTTTCAGTCTTTACTACTCCTAATAATGAACCTGGGTGCTTGTTAAGAATCTACAATATTGTTACAGTCTGATTAGAAATCGCTTTTGAAGTCAGTTTTGTGCTTTGGAAGAAACGTTTACAAATGAGTATTGTAGGCTGCTTAAGGCACAGGGATGTATTTTTTGCCCCATGCAGATTATAAGGCAGCCTTTTAGCGCCATTGGCCAGAATTACAGTGTTGAAGGCCAACTTTTTCCTGTTGAACATCTAGGCAATACTACTGGGTATTCACAAACCCAGAGCTTTTACAGAAATCAAGATTTGCCAGAATGATACCGATAAGCAGGATAAAAATGCAATTATATTTCTTTTATTTTTTAGTGAATTTTTATTCTCAGAAGTGTAACTGTGTTTACTTCAAGTTAACTCTACAGTCCCTTAAACTAGTGAAGAATGTGTCACCATGAATTATCATCATAATGATGCTAGGTAGCAATTAATTTCAGCACTCTTTGTACTAGGAACTTTCCTAACTACTTTGCCTGCATTGCTATATTTGGTTTTCACAAGCAACCTATGCAATGGGCAATATTTTGTTACCATTTCTCATATTAAGAAACTGAGGCAAAGGGAGATGATACAACCTTAGGACACAGAATTCATGCTCTTTATCCCCCGTGTCCTTATCCAGCAGTGCCTCTGAAAGGGGAAGCATGGTACTGTTGAATATGAGTAGGAAGAGCAGCATCTGCACATGGTGAGCATCGTGAAGAGGTTCTGAGGCTGTCTGCTGGGGACTGTTCCCAAGCCATCATTTCAGTGAGGTTGAGAATTAGAAAGGCTGAGATCCTTCTACCACTTCTTTCTCTCAGAAGAAAGCATCCATCAGTGTTTTCTTTGAAGGGGTTGTGTCTTGGTCCCCTGACTCAGTCTTGTCTTCCACGGTTTGTTCTTCTTTCTGGAAGGGCCCCACTCATCTACCTCCATGGAGAACCAACTGTGGGTCTGATACTCAGGCGCTGGGTCAGTGGTGGTCAGAAGTGTTACTTACTGCTCCAGATTCAAACACACACAGACACACACGCACGCACACACACACACACACACACACACACACACACACAATTTGAATGATGCAAAGAAGTGCCCAACATCATTAGCAATTAGAGAAATACAAATTAAAACTACACTGAGATTCCATCTAACTCTAGCTAGAATGGCAATCATCAAGAATACAAACAATAATAAATGCTAGTGAGGATGAAGGAAAATAGAAACTCTTATACACTGTAGATGGGATTGCAAATTAGTGCAGGCATTATGGAGATCAGTGTGGAGGTTCCTCAAAAGACTAGGAATGGGACCACAATATGACCCAGAACTACCACTCCTTAGCATCTTTCCAAAAGAATGAAAGTTTGATTACTATTTGGTGATACATGCATGTTCATGTTTATAGCAGTACAACTCACAATAACCAAATTATGGGACCAGCCTAGGTGTCTATCAATAAATGGATAAAGAAAATGTGGCATGTACACACAAAGGAATTCTACTCAGCCATAAAGAAGAACAAGATTATGTCATCCTCCTCCATTCTTGACATCACTCCTCCTTAGGTTAGGGAGACTGACTCTGCATCACTATGAGGCCACTCTTAGACCTCTTGGTCTAGAAAATCCCATGACCTAAACCTCTCAGCTCCTCTTGTCTTCCCTCCCCCCTTCTGAAAGGACAGACAGTATATTGAGAGATAAGGGGTGACCCCTGCAGAGTAACTGGCACCCACTTGCAGCCCACTCAGATTTCCTTACCAATGACAAAGATATCCAAGACCATGTATGCTATAATTCACAAAGCCTTTGTCAGTGGCAACGTGGAGTAACATCCCAGGTATCTGAGTCCCCTACATGACCCCTCTTCAGTATACTATAAATGTCTGCTCAAAAAACAGTTGGGCTAGCCGGGCATGGTGGCACACGCTTGTAATTCCAGTACTTGGGAGGCTGAGACAGGAGGATGACAGGTTTGTGGTCAGCCTCAACAACTTAGTGAGGCCCTCTGCAACTTAGTGAGACCCTGTTACAAAATAAAAGAATAAAACATAACTGAGGGGATAGCTCAGAGGTAGAATGCTCCTGGGTTCCATCTCCAGTAACACACACACACACACACACACACACACAAATACACAAGTTAGACTGAGGGAGAATGAGAAGCATAAGAAATTCCGAGTATTTGATTCCTGGTTAAACACTTATCTATAGATTATGATTTTCCAAGCTATTTTCTAACTAAGTTCTCAGGATGGATGATCACATTGCTTCAGAATGAACTGTTCTGCCCTGGGTCTGTCTGTCTTTCTGACCCATTTTGATTTCCTGATGATTTTTTAATAATAATTTTATTAGTGCACTGCAATTATGCATCATAGTGAGGTTCAATATGATACAAACATACATGTACACAACTCTGTGTGTTTACTTCCTTCCACATCACACCCCACTCCCCACCCCTTGTCTCCCTGTACATGTTAGTGAAGTTGGTAGCAATACCTATATATTGCCATAGTATTGTTTGAACTATTTTCTTCCTTAATCTTCCTTTTCCTCTCTCCAATTCCCTCCCCCAGTCCTCTTCCACTGTTCTACAGGCCTCTCTCCATATTATTTAAAGTCCCTTTTGCTTCCTATTTCCTCTCTAGCTTCCACATATCAGAGAAAACACACAACTCTTTTCTTTCTGGGTCTGGCTGACCTCAGCTAGCATAATATTCTCTAGTTCCATCCGTTTTCCTGAAAATGGCATAATTTTGTTTTTCTTTATGGCTGTGTATGTAGCGCATTGTGTGTATATAACACATTCTGTGAATGTAGCACAATTTCTTTATTCATTCATCTGTTGACAGACACCTGGGTTGGTTCCATAATTTGGCTATTGTGAATTGTACTGCTACAAACATGGATACACATATTGCTATAGAATTCTGAATTTAATTCTTTTGGAAAGATACTGAGGAGTGGTAAAGCTGGGTCATGTGGTAGTTCCTTCCCAGCTTTGTGTGAGAAATGGCAGGTTATTACCAAGTCCATTATATGACAGAATCATATAACAAACTAGTAGAAAGAACTTTTTTTTTTTTTTTTTTTTTTCGGTACTGGGGATTGAACTCAGGGGCACTCTACCTCCGAGCTACACCCCCAGCCCTATTTTTTATTCTTTATTTTGAAACCGGGTCTCGCTAGGTTGTGGAGTGCCTCACTAGGTAGCTGAGACTGGCCACGAACCCGGATCCTCCGGTCTCAGCCTCCCGAATGCTGGGATTACAAGCGTGCGCCACCACGCCCGGCTAGAAAGAACTTTTTAATAAAGGAAAACATCCAACTTCCAGACCTTCTTCTTGAACATTTTCTCTCCATCTAAGAAGGGTCCAGAATGTCACCACACTCAAGGAACTTTGACCAACTCTCATCTGGTCCTTGTCTTCTGCTGGATTCTTTTCAGAGCATTGCTGTCCTTTTTCTGACTGCATCCCACTAATTTTATTATTTATTTGTTTGTTTATCGGCTCAACTCCCGATACCAAAAACAAACAGCAGCTACACCCCCAACCTTATTATTTTTTTTTTTTTTTGAAACGGACTCACTAAGTTACTGAGGGTCTCACTACATTGTTAAGCCTGGCCTCGAACTGGCAATCCTCCCGTCATAGCCTCCCAAGCACAAAGATTACAGGCATATACCACCATGCCCAGCTTGTCCAACTAATTTTAATTCCTTCACCTCTCCACTGTCTGCTATTTTAATATTTAAGCATTAAGTCCTGTTGTTTGTTAAGATCATATATATTTAAAAGACTTGCTCAAGGGAACCGAATGTCATCTGTGAAAAGGAGTCCACTATACTTAGCAAGACTACAATTGTAAGAACAGAATTCAGGTAAACACACATTGCAGCTGTATGAGGGTACAAGCTCATGGACACCACTGGTTGTTGGTTTTTCTTTCCTAAGAGTGTGAGGCCAGGGTCAGAGTTGACCACTTGGGTCTCTGTCACTTATATGCAGTGTGTTTCTGAGCAAATTACTTTGTTTCTGTCTTGTTTTTTCATCTATAAAATACAGACAATACTGTTACCTAGCTCATAGGGAGGTCATGAGGATTGCATGCAAGTGAAGCACTTAGCACTTGGCACATGGAAAATGTTTCATAAATGCTATTAGTGAAACATTCCTGGAAGGTTAAAAAAAAGATATGCTTGCTTTAGATTTACCTAAAAATCTCATCTTGCAGCCATTGTAACCATTCTTCCGCATGCGACCTAATAATAACCTCAAGTGCTTTATTTTTTATTTTCCTCTCTCAGCCACTCCATGGTAAGGATGGTGGAGTGGTATGTCTTGTATCTGGAGGTCTCTCATTCTGTGCAGAGGAGATTTCCAGGCGATTTGGGCTGACTGGCCTCCTGGTTCTTTTTCTTCCTCAGGTGCTGGAAAGTTTCAAGATCATGGACTATAGCCTTTTGCTAGGAATCCACATCTTGGACCATTCCCTTAAAGACAAAGAAGAGGAATCCTCACAAAATGTGCCTGATGCGAAGCGGCCCGGGATGCAGAAAGTCCTGTACTCGACAGCCATGGAATCCATCCAGGGTCCAGGGAAGCCTGGAGACGGGCTCATCACAGAGAACCCAGACACGTAAGTGCATCCACACGTCCACCCTGAGTGTGAGGGTCCTGCACTGGGTAGGGACCTGCAGTCACATCCCCCTTATAGTGGCACTCTGGGAGTAGAGTCTCACTTGGCACAAAAATAGTGTTAAGCCAGCCTCCGTTTCTATTCATCGATGGGTAACTAGAGAACTGGCAGTTTCCTGAGGAGTTATTCTTTCACCCACGTGATTTCTTTTTTTCATATGGTTCCATTTTTTAAACAATGGCCAAAAGTGTTTTTATCCCCATTCAAAACACCTACCATAAGAGGAAAGAATAAACTCTGAATTTGAATATACATGTATTTAAGCAAATACAGATAGAAATGGTGTTCACAATTCAGAGCTGTTTTATCTGCATAAGGGGATTCTGTTGATCTAGGCCCACACCCTGGCAGATGTGTTCTTTTGCTTCAGCCAGATGTGATAGTAACTGCAGATCAATTTGCATGTAAAAAGTGCATATTGCCCATGGAAACAATTACAGCCAAAGAAAATTATTGAAATGGTTGACTGAGCCAGTAGTGTATACTAGCTAAGCACAGAGACTGGATAAAAGAAGTCATTTTCTGTGGTCATAGCTGCCTGCCTGGCTGACTTATAGGAGTCTCCAGCAATGAGTAAATCACAGGCACATTTCACTATTATAAAGGAAATTAACATAGCCAGGTGTGGAGGCACATGCCTGTATTCCCAATCCTGGGAGGCTGAGACAGAAGGATCACAGGTTTGAGGACAGTCTCAGCAACCTAGCAAGACCTTGTTTCAAAACAAAAAATAAAAAGGGCTGGGAGTGTAACTCAGAGGTAGAGTGGCCCTGGGTTCAATCCCCAGTGCCAAAAATAGAAGGGGAGAGAGAGAGAGAGAGAGAGAGAGAGAGAGAGAGAGAGAGAGAGACATATTAAATCTTTTTAAATCCTTGTAACTCCATCTAAAAGTTCAGTAATCAGTTGAATAAATTATTATATATTTGTATGATAAAATACTACACAGCTATTAAAAATTATATTAACATTAAATATTAAGGAGATGTTTGTTTAGTAAGTGAAAAACTCTTAAAACATGCTAAATTAAAAAATAATAAATATAGATTAATAAATACACTCACACACATACTGGAAAGTTTTACCAAATTTTAATAGTTATCTATGCATCCTAGGAATGGATTTTTATTTTCTTCTGCATGCTTTTCTATGTTTTATTTTTTATCTTACAATAAACATTTTACTCTTTGATCAGAAAAAAGCATTGCATTTTTAAAAACAATATTTTCTATGCTCTAAAAATTATTGCTCATATTTTTAAAATAGGAAAAAAATTTTAATTTGTTTCTTCCTATCTAACTCTTCAGAGTTGACAGCTATCATGTTTTGTTTTGTTTTCCTTTGTGGAGAAGTATGTCATTCTGAATTCCCACAAAGACTTAAATTGATACAAAAAATTATGATGTAAAATGAGAAACCAGAAATAGTGACTGATGCCTATAATCCCAGTACTTGGGAGGCTAAAACTGGAGGATCAAAGGTTCAAGGCCAGCCTCAGCAATTTAGCAAGTCCCTTGGCAACTTAGTGAGACCCTGTTTCAAAATATAAAAATAAGACTGTGGGCGTAGCTGAGAGGTAGGACACCTCTTTGTTCAATCCCCAGTACCACACACACAAAAAAATAAGATTACCAAAAATTATTAGAAGTGCTTTTTTAACTTTATGTTTTTATATAAAATATTTCTCCTTTGCTCTATCAACAGAATGGGAGGCATTCCAGCTAAAAGCCATAAGGGAGAAAAACTACTTTTATTTATGGGCATTATTGACATTTTACAATCATACAGGTGAGAAATTTTGAGAAGTGATCTTTTATTATTTCAAAAGTAATCAAAAACATTTCTGAAAATTCACCAGATGGAAGTGGTTCTGCATTCTCATTCTTCTTTCTCTGCTTACATCTAGGTTAATGAAGAAGTTAGAACATTCCTGGAAAGCTCTCGTGTATGATGGTGTAAGTGACCTGTGTTCTTTGTTAAATTACATGTATTTCTGGTTTCTCAGAGACTTCCAAGTGTGTCTAGGAAATTGCTTTGCTAGTCTATTAAGGGGAGAGGAGCAAAAGTCTTTATAAACCAGAATCTGAGACTGGCAGATTGGTTCTGATCTGAGAACAAAGACCACATAAACCTGAAATTTATTCAGATAGATGACATCCAGGAAGGTAGAGGCCAGGAAAACAAAATGAAGTCTGTTTGCATGTGAAATGCAAAGGCCCAAGTGATGAGATAATGAGGAGGAAAAAAGGAAGCTTTTTCAAAGGCACTGGGAATACTAGGGCCATTGAAATAAAGTTCTCAGAAGACTAAGCCAGAAACAGCTGGAACCCTGACTTCGATGGTAGAGAGCCCTGGATTTGAACTCTGCCCACACCACTTGACCAGCCAGGTGGGCCAGCACACTGCTTGCAATTTGGCCTCCTTTAACCAGCAGGAGATTAGTAGCACCTGCCGATTGTGAGGGGGGGGAATGAAACAATGTGTGTGGCACAATGCCTCACACATACTAAGGACATAGAAAATGAAAATGTGTACATAGGTATGGATTTGTATATGGTGTGGCCTTATGCAGGTATACATGCTGACTGACAGGAAGGTGTCATAAGAATTATATCTTAACATAGTTAAAGAAAAATCAATTATCAAACAGCATGCAGTCTCTCTCACTCTCTCTTACTGTTACACATACACACACACACACACACATACACACACACACTCCCATCTAAATGTTAGATTTGAACTTCCTGCTGCAGACAGAATATTTATTGGCCTAAGCCTCCCTCAGTAACTCCATGTGACACTTCCAAAGAATATATGATTTGGTCACACATTTCCTTTTAAGACTTAGCAGACATTTTCCTTTGAAAGAGGATAAATTATAGATTCTGTTCTTCTTTCTGGAAAAGAACACCCATTTTTCAGTTCTGTGGGAGACTGTTAATAACCCTTTAGCATAAGAGATCTGCTTTTGCCCACAGGCTAAGGACTGGCCTCTGTCAGAATGCACTTTTAAACAACAAGCCTACAAACTTGTTTCTAAGAATTAACCCTGGGCTTATTCAGATCAAAGATTGCTCCTTTGAAAAAGTCAAGATGGTAGATTAATTTTAGTTCTTCTTCCAGCTGGGGAAGGTAGGGGATACATAGCATCTTGAGTCTGGAAGGGAAGAGAACAAACCCCTGGGGTTATTTCCCTGCGGTTTTCTGAGATAACTTCAATTTCTTGTTACCAGGTGAGATTTCTAATCTCAATGGCCTAGTTCTCACTGGCCAGATGCTCCTAAGAGGCCCCTACCTTTGTCTATTTAAAACATACCTTCTGGTAGTTAGTCTGTTTGTTTAAGAAAATCTCTGTGCTAATTATATAGTTGTGAAATTATAAGCAATAATCCATGCTTATTTTTGTTTACAAATGTGGCTCTTAGCCAGTATTTCTTCATACCAAAGAGAGCAATAAGGAAACTCCTGTAAAAGAAGGGGCTGAGTCTCAGTCATTCGTGGATAACAATATTTCTTAATTTGTGTACTTGTTGTGAGAAGGTAGCTACTTCATATAGAAGCTGCTAAGATCCTTGGAGGAGTGCATGTCACTCCAGAAGTTAATATCCTGCCATATTACAGCCTTGAGGACCATTATAATGTGAATGAAGAGGGTCCTGCACACTGTGGCTTCATACCATGCTAGTTACAGAATTACAGACTATCCTAGCTGAAAGTCCCTGGCCTCCTCCTGTAACACTTTGTTTCACAGATGAAAAACCTGAGGTCCTGAGGCTTTGATTGTCTCCAGGATCACACAGCTTCTACAGCTAGAACTCAGACCAGAACCAGGTCTCCTGACTTCTGGGCCAGTGTGTGTTTTCTTCTCTGAGACCTACCACAGGAATTTTATAGTATCTATATGTCAATTTTTAGAACTTTTCCTCTTGGAATCCATAAACCTGGATTCAAAATGGGGCATTATAGCTGGGTGTGGTGGCACATACTGTAATTCCAGTACTTGGGAGGCTGAGACAGGAGGATCACAGGTTCCAGGACAGCCTCAGCAACATAGCAAGACCCTCAGAATCTAGTGAGACCCTGTTTCAAAACAAAAACTAAAAAGAGGAATGAGAGTGTAGCTTGGAGGCAGAATTCCCTTGGCTTCAATTCCCAGTAACATACACACACACACACACACACACACACACACACACGTATATGCAAATTTACTAATTATAGAAATTGGATAGTCAATAAATGATTGCTTAATGAACATAGAGAATTGGCTTCTTCAACCTTATCTTTTCCTGGATTTGTAATAAAATGACCCTTCAGCCCTAAAGACTTCTGCCAAGAGAGAAGAATTGGGTTAACAGTTCAATTCAAGTCTATGAGATTAGTAGATAATTCAGTGTAATAACCGTTAGCCATATCTCTCTCCTACAAATCCTCCTAGAGTCTACTTACCTTGTTACTTGGAGATAAAGCCAGAATACTTTTTTAACTTAAAGGTTACTCTTATATTAAGGTTATTTCGTTTATGTCCTTAATTTTTGTTCATGACTAAGAGTGCTACCCTTCATTCCCAATGGCACTTGAAACACTGCTTGCCTGTGGGAAAATAATTTAATTACAATGGCTCTGTAATATAATTTGGAATCAGAAATTATGATGCCTCCAGCATAGTTCTTATTGTTCAGAATTGCTTTGGCTATTCTGGGTCCTTTGTTCTTCTATATGAAGTTTAAGACTTTTTTCTAGCTCTGTGAAGAATGTCATTGGTATTTTGATAGAGATTGCATTGAATCTATAGATCACTTTAGGTAATATGGCCATTTTGATAATGTATATTCTGCCTATCCAAGAACACTGGCACAAAAACAGACACATAGACCAAGGGAATAGAATAGAAGATACAAAAACAAATCCTCACACTTATAGCCAATTGATTTTTAACAAAGGAGCCAAAAACATAATGCTGGAGGATGGATACCCTTTTCAAAAAATGATGCTGAGAAAACAGGGTATCCGTATGTAAAAGAATGAAACTAGTCCCCTGTCTTTCTCCCTGCACAAAAGTGAACTCAAGATAGATGAAAGACCTAGAAATTAGACCATAAACTGCAATTACTAGAAGAAAGCATAGGATCAACTCTCCAACATTTAGGCACTGGTAGAGACTTCTTCAATAAGACAAAGCTCGGGTAATAAAACTGAAAATCAGTAAATGGGAATGCATCAATTAAAATGCTTCTGTACAACAAAGGAAACAACCAAGAGTCTAAAGAAAGAGTCTGTAGAATGGGAGAGAAATCTTTATCCCATATGCAATAAATGCTGGAGAGGATGAAATAGGGATTCTTATATGCTATTGGTGGGAATGCAAATTAGATTTGCATTATGGAGATAAGTATGGAGGTTTCTCAAAAAACTAGGAATGGAATAACTATGTGACCCAACTATACCACTCCTTGGTATTCTCCCAAAAGAATTAAAGTCAGAATACTATGGCTATACATGTATATCCATATTTATAGCAACACAATTCATAATAGCCAAATTTTGGAACCAACCCAGGTGTCCATCAAAAGATGAATTGATGAAGAAAAATGTGGTGCCTATATATGCACAATGGAATTCTAATCAGCATAGAGAAATTATGTCATTTGCAAGAAAATGATGGAACTAGGGAATATTATGCTCAGTGAGCTCTGTTGGTCTCTGACAAAAACTGTATGATTTCTCCAATATGTCCATGCTAGAGAGGGACCTGTAGAATAGTAGAGGGGGACTGAGGAAGAAAGGTGGGGAGGGGAGAAAGGAGGATTGAGTAAAGAAACTTCAAATAATACTATGGAAATATAGGAAGATATTACTACCAATTTCACTAACATGTACAGGGAGGTAAGGGGAGGGAGCTAGGTGGGATATGGAAGGACGTACACCAAGACTGTACATATACATTTGTGTAACATTGAATTTCACGATGGTATATGATTGCAATGTACTAGTAAGACTGTTTCTTAAAAAAACATGTACAATAGAAGGAAAGAAGGAAGGAAGGGAGGAAGGGAAGGAAGGAAGGTCATTTAAAAGCCCCACCTGGGATGCAATGTTATAAATAAAGATCAGCTATTTTTACTTATGTAGCAGTTCTTCTATCTCTCCTCATCCTTAATGCTCCATTTCATCAGGAATCTTTGTTCCTATTAAGTCTGTATCCTCACAGCACACTCCTCTTTCTAGCTCTTAGTCACTTTTGGTTAAAGACATTGACTAACAGAGAACCACTTGCATAGATAAGTCTTTCTTCTAACTTGAACTCTCTGAGAGGCAAACCTGTTATCCTTGTTTTGTTTTTTCAGGATACTGTTTCAGTTCATAGACCAAGTTTTTATGCAGACAGATTCCTAAAGTTTATGAATTCCAGAGTTTTCAAGAAAATTCAAGGTAAGATTCTTAAGAAAATTTCTTACTTGTAGCACTTCCTTGCTGACTTCCATATATATACATGCAAAACTTTTAATGTAATGTAAGAGTTGGAACATTTTTTCCCCTACAGCTTTAATCACTTAGTAATTTTGACTAAGTGCCCCAAAAGGGTATTTATTGATGCCAGAATCATTAGTCATATTTTTGATGAAAAAAATTAGAAGCTGTGTATATGTTCAAATGTATAATATAACTGATTAAGTATATTTATGATGCAATCAAATAATAAAATAGCATAAAACCAATAAAAATGATATATTAGAAGGCCATTTTGTTCTTTAAATATAGACTTATCAGTGTGTATAGCTTGAATGCACAGAATTCTAATTAAATATATAAAACTATTAACAGTTATTATTCTCATGGAACATTCCCCATGATAGACTATATGTTTAGGCCACAAAATAAGTCTTAGTTGATTAAAAAATATTGAAAGCATGCAAAATATCTTTTCTGTTCACAATGGAATGAATCAATAAAGAATAAAAACTGGAAAACTTGCAAATATATGAAAACTGAACAACATACTCTTAAACTACCAATAAGTTAAAGAATAAATCACAGAGGAAAAAAAAACTCAAAGACAAATAAAAATGAAAACACACATACCAAAAGTTAATGGAATGTTGCAAAGACTGTTCTCAAAGGGAAATGGATAGCTGGGAACGCCTACATTAAAAAAGAAGAAATTGTGTGCATGTGTGTTTATATCACTTTGACCCTCAGTATGATATATGATTACATTGCACCAGTAAAAGCATTGAAAAGAATAAGTACAGAAAGCAAAAAAAGAACAAATCTCAAATCAATATCCTAACTTTAAACCTCGAAAAGCAAACAAAAAAAGGCCAAACAAAATCATAGCTAATAATTGTTATTTTGAATTGAGAGATCATGTGAGATCTTATTATCTTTTATGTTGATATTTATTAGAATTTCTATAATATATATGTAGTATTTATAGAGTAAGTTTTTAAACACTAAAAAGAAGAAAATATCCCTGTTATACATATACTGTTATTTTATCATTTCACCATTCTGTGGTCTAATTTTATAGTCAGAAACATGATAATTTAGCCATGCACCTACAAAAAGTAAAATATTCATGTTTTATATTTAAATAAAACAAAATTTTCTTGTAATACTTATAGGAGTTTGAAAAATGCAAAGAAAACATTAATAATTACTTGAAATCTCATAACCCAGAGATAGCTAGTCCTAATATTTTTATGTACTTCCTACCAATCTCTATTACTGTATTTTATGAATTTACATAAAACTGGTGCCTGGGGATGTAGCTCACTGACACAGTGCACAGTTAGCATTTACAGAGTTACAGGTTCTAGCCAGCACTATTAAAAAACAAAAAACAAACAAACAAACAAAAAAACCTGGTACATACAATTTTATTTCCTCTATTTTTTACATAACATTAAAACTTCCCATATCCTTGAATAGTCTATAAAAACATAATTTACAATTGCAATGCAACATTAAAATTACGTGGGTATGCCACATTTTATTTAACCATTCTTTCAGTATTGGACATTTATATAGTTTCTCCTCTTTCTATTTCTAACATTTTTATGAACATAATTTCAGATAAATGTTGTGTCCAAATTAGGGATTATTTATTTGGGATAGAGTTCAAGAAGGGATAATAGGGTATTAAAATGCATTTAACTGCACAAGCAATTGTGCCACTGAAGGCTCCCACGAGTCTGTGTGAGTCTGTATTTTACCAGCCTTCGCCCAGCAGTCTGCTTTTTAAATCATGCTACTCTGATAAGTGAAAAATGTTATCTGATTGTCTCATTTTGCATTCCATGATTACTGGTAAGTTTCAACCATCACTCATGTTTATTAGCCATTCATCATTCCTTTGAGAATTGAGCTTCATAACATTTGACCACTTATATTGAGTGTTTATTATTTTTCCAGATGATTTATATGAACTCTACATATTAAAGATATAACCCCTTTTTTACCTTATCTAAGAAAAACCTTTTTCGCATACAGCTATCTCAATGGCATCTTAAAATCACTATCAAATTGAGACCACTATAAACTTTCTGCAGAAGGATTTTTTGGCCTAAGATGGACCATAAAGTAGTATGTATTTGGACTACAAGCCTGTGTGAATACCACCTTGTGGCTCAAATTTTCAAAGAAGATTTTTCCACCTCCATTAACCCTGGGATGAGTTTGGAAACCATGTTTCCTGTAGCCCCTAGTGGGTTTTTTAGAGGATGTGGCCCTTTAATGCCCCAGCCTTAGGAAGGCTTCTCCCTGAGACTCGTGTCTGGGAGATGTTTTTTCTTAGTATATAAATTAATGATTAAGCAATACCTTCTTCAGATCCAAAAAATATAGCGTGTGTTAAAATTTTTCATAGTCCCTATGCTTTATACTGTTTTGTTGCTGCTGCTGCTATTATTGTTTGTGGTGCTGGGGGATTTATCATGTTTTTAATGATTTGTGATTTGATTTGCAATTGTCTAATAACAATTGATGTTGAACATCTTTTTAATGTGCTTATTGGCAACTTGTATATTCTTTGGAGAAATCTTTATTTAAATTTATTGCCCATTTTTAGTTGGGTTGTCTTTGTTGTTGAATTGTAAGAGTTCTTTATGTATTCTGGATACCGGATTTAAAAGTATTTTCTTGCCGGGCGTGGTGGCGCACGCTTGTAATCCCAGCATTCGGGAGGCTGAGACCGGAGGATCCGGGTTCGAGGCCCACCTCAGCTGCCTAGTGAGGCACTCTGCAACTTAGCAAGACCCGGTTTCAAAATAAAGTATAAAAAATAGGGCTGGGGGTGTAGCTTGGAGGTAGAATGCCCCTGAGTTCAATCCCCAGTACCGCAAAAAATAAAATAAAAGTATTTTCTTCCATGCTGTGGGTTATCTTTTTACTTTTTTATAGTGTCCTTCAAAGCAAAAATTTTTTCAGTTTTGATGTAGTACAATTTTTTTCTTTTGTAATTGGTGCTTTGGGTGTGAGCTAAGAAACCATTGCCTAACTCAAGGTCATAAAGCCTACTATCATGTTTTCTTTTAAGGAATTTAAAGTTTTACCTCTTATATTTAGATCTATGATCTATTTTTATTTAATTTTTCTTGAACATAGTATGAAATATAGTTCATCTTAAATTTTTTTCTTGCATGTGCATATCCAGTTGTCCCACCACCACTTGTTGAAAAGCTTTGAATTACCTTGGTACCCTTGTGGGAAATCAAATCCACAAATATGATTTATTTTTGGACTCTCAATTCTACTCCATTGATCAAATGCCTATACATATACAAATACCATACTGTATTTGAGACTACCAACATTAATATTCTGTGAAACACTCTCTTCACTTGTCTTGCACAACTCTAGACTCCTCAGTTCCCTTCCAGCCTCTCATGCCCTTCCTTGGTGACTTCTGATGGCTCCTCATGTATGCCTTACCCTCATGTGTGGGTGTTCATCAGAGTCCATCGCGGGCTTTGTCTCTTCCCCTTACACAACTCTCTCTGGGTAATTTCCTTAGCTCTAGCAGTTCTGAACTCCTTGCAGTTCCCCCTAGTATTCCAGGTTGTCTCCACACCTCTATGCACGCCTCCCCCTTGTTTTTAATACTCTTTCTGTCCTTCCCTTGGGCTTTGAGTCAGCTTTTCTGATGCTGCTCTGTGTGTGTGTGTGTGTGTGTGTGTGTGTGTGTGTGTGTGTGTGTGTGCATGCTGGGAATTGAATCCAGGGCCTTGCACATGCTAGACAAATGCTAGTGCTAAGCTACACTCCCAGTAGACTTTAAGTCTCTTCAAAACAGACACTGTATTTTGTTCACTCACACATACCCCACCATCACCTAGCATATTTCCTGGAACTTAGTAGGCACTCAATCATCATTTGATAAATAATACAATGAATAAACATCTCAAAGAGTAGCAAATTAATTAGTAAAATTGATGCCTTAAGACAACTATGGACTTTAACTTTTAAAGCCCTTATTGTCTAAAGGTACAATTTCTTGGTAAGTGAAGATTCTGCCACCACCCCCAACAACATAGTACCTGGTCTTAAAGTTTCTTTTTCAAGTTAGTTGTTTTAACTTTCTTAAATCCATTCATCCTACCTCAGAATTGATCCATGCTGCCAACATTATAATGTCTACAAAGTCCTATATTTTCCAGAAATATTTCTCACCATTTTGTTAAAAGTGTGCTGAATTTTCTACTCAAATAATGTGTCTAAAGAACTAAAACTTAGCTTCTTGAATAGAATGTAATGATTAAATTTATTTACTTGCTAAAATAAACAACTGTCCTAAGATTTCAGAACAATAACACATTCATTCAACCAACATTTGTATGCCTATCATAATATCTAATACTCTGATAAGCAGTGATAATACAGAAAGCTTTTAAAATTAATTGTCTTGAGTCAGGGACTGGAACACGGAATAGATTTATAATGTCATTAAGCCTCTACTAATAGAGTATTTGCATACACTACTGTGAGTACACCAAGAGAAACAAGACAATACGTCACAAAAAAGAAATTTGCAGAGAAAAGGATATTAAACCAAATCCTGAAAATTTAAACCAGAGTTCATTAAGAAGAGAGACAGAGTTGGGCATGGTGGCACATACTTGTAATCCCAGCACTTGGTAGGCTGAGACAGGAAGACCATAAGTTCAAGGCCAGCCTTGGCAACTTTGTGAGGCTCTTTGTAATTTAGTGAGACCCTGTTTCAAAATGAAAAATAAAATAGGACTGGGAGTGTAGCTCGGAGACAGAATACCCCCAGTGCCATGCACGTGCATACATACACACACACACACACACACACACACACACACACACACAAGACAGGAAAGGCATCTCAAGGAGAGGGAACAGCATGTGCAAAGGCCTGGGAAGGCCCCGGAAGGGCAGACAAGTGAGCTGAAAAGTAGTCAGGTGTAGAGACAGTTGGGTGGCAGACCATGAGGCTGGCAATGTGCACAGGTCACCTGTCGCCACGTGGTTTAGCCAAAGATAATTCCGGGAGTTCCTATGACATGGAAGAAAGGACCCCCAATAAAAACCATTTTTTACATTACCCAGTCATGACCCTGCAGCTTTCTGCAAGACCCAAGGCTGCCGCTGCTGAGAGAGGCTGGTTCCTTCAAGGAAGAAATCCACATTTAAGACAAAAGCGAATTCTTCCTTTAGGTGCTCTAAGTTCTTGTCAGAGGCTTGTTTGGGGTCCTCTCGGCTCCTCACTATAAGTGATGCTGATATAGGAAGGAAGAGTTGTCTCTTGCTTGGGGCTTTTGACCCTCTCTGCACTGACGCCTCAGGTACAATGCTCCTGAGCAGCTTCCGGTCATATGCAGCCCTCACCTCCTCCGTGCTTTCCTGGTGCTGCTGGCGTTCTGTGAACACAGTTGCTTCTCAGTTCCCAGAATTGACATCAAACTCAAAACCTTAGAAAAGAAACTCTCAAACCCTTGGCTTTAGGACTACTTCCACCTTTTAGGGTGGTACTCAGGGTGAAACCCAGGGGCACTCTACCACTGAACTGCATCCCAGCACTTTTCTTTTTAAATTTTGAAAGAAAGAAAACTCATAAAGGAGTTATCCAGGTTGTCCTCCAATTTGTGATCCTCCTGCCTCAGCCTCCAGGGTCTCTGGGATTACAGGTGTATGCCACTGCACTCAGCCCACTTGCCACTCTTAAAAATTTTTTGAGATACCTGGGCATAGTGGTGAACACTTATAATCCCAGTACTTGGGAGGCTGAGACAGGAGGATCACAAATTGGAGGACAACCTGGATAACTCAGAAAGACCTTGTCTCAAAATTTGAAAAAAAAGGAGGGGGCTAGAGATGTAGCTCAGAGGTAGAAGGCCCCTGGGTTCAATCCCCAGTACCACATAAATAATTCTTTTTGAAGAACCTTAAGAGCTTTTATTTATATATAGCTGTCTGCATTTCACACATTACAAATTTTAAATGAGAAAAAAATTTATTCTTATCAGGTAACAAAAAATCATTGTGTGTTAACATATGTCAATATAACAATAATAATTTAAAATTTAATAATTTTAAAATAAAAATTATTATGAAAAATATATCTCCCCCCCCAAAAATAACTTCATGAGAAAAATTGCTTGGTTTTACCTTTTTTCAAATTACTAATGACTGGCTTAGGGAAGATAGTTGGAGTCTGACATCAAGTTTCTAAATTCAGTCTGTGGTGGACTCACAGGTCAAGCAGCATCTGGAAAGCTCTATGTACATGGAAGAACGAGAGTAAAAAAAAAAGGCAAATAATACTTTCATTTTACTATAAAAATACTTCTAACCTTGCAGATACTCTGAGAGGGTATCAGGGACCCTTAGCAGTCCCCAAACCACATCTGGTGTCCTCTGATTGAGAAGTTTAAAAATAGGATGTTGAAAGGCAGGAATTTATCGCAGTGTATAAAAGATTTATAAAAGTTAGCACATAGAATGTTAAAGCAAAAGTCAGTGTGTAGGTAATTGCTAAAACCAGAGTAATTGTAAAACTGGAGTGACCACTTGAATTAAGGAATACATGACTTGAATAGGGAATTAAGGAAAACATATGACTTAATTCACCACTTTAGTTATCACTAAAATCAATTTTGATCCATCTTTAAACATTCAAAATCTCTTCTCGGAGAAAAGCAAACCCTAGTTTACCTTTTTCTCCCCTAGATTTTAACCAGAAAATAGACTGCCAAAGAGCTAGAAAATGAGCCACCAATTAGGTCACTGAGGAAAACGAGAAAGACACCTGGGGTTCGTGCTGTCTCGTTCGGTGACCTGCAGAAAGTCACAGTCTTTCTACTCTCAGTTTCTGGGCCTTTAAAGGGGCCAGCTTCCCTTAGACATGGGGATCACCTGACAAATGCAATGTGAATGTTGGCTTCCAAACTCTCAAGTCCTGTGCTAGTACTTATTTATGATGATGACAGTATCATTAGGATTGTAAGACTGTTCAGGAGACAGATAACCCTTCCCTATATCTGTAAGTAGAGATTATATTGTATTCTTCCTTCATTTGTGTGTCCCAAAGTCCTTCTCCAGTTAAGTTTTTGCAGACTGCCTATGGGAAGGTCCCAGATGAGCAGTGTAATCTACGCTCAGAGATTCCCAGAGCTTAACACAGTTACTCTAATACATTCACTGCCAGCTTAACCCTTTTATGCAAATATTCAAAGGAGGAGAGATGCTGCCAAAAACAAGTTCAGGGGAGACATAAACTAGTCTCAACTTATTTCTCCTTCCAATTTCCTCCAAGGAAATTCTCTTAACAATATTAAGCCAAGAAGTATTACAGAGAAGAATGAATGTAAGTAGGGAAGATCCAACTGCAGCTTAAGCAGCCCCATGGCCTTCCGCAAGCACCATTCTCGATGAGGTGTGTTTTCTTAGGCTCAGGTTCCCAGCGTGCTTCTGAAGTTGGGGAACGCCATATGGACAGAGATCAGGAACAAATTCTCCATCTAACGTAACCAGGACCTAGAAACAACCCAAAAAGTAGGAAGTCTCAGTAGAAAGCCACAGGAAAAAAAAAAACAGAAGTAACTTGGCTAAATCGGGCAACATGAGTATAAGATTAAACATTGACATGTTTAGAAATTCCCAGTCCCCAGTTAGTAAAACCAGGGTCATGAGAATTCTCCGTACATCAGCATCTGCATTTACCGACTAACCCAGCCTGCTTCCAGGACTAGAAAAACATTGGAGAAGGGAAGATAATTCTTCAGCAAGAAAACATTGGGAGTTCACCTCAAATAAGGGTTTATTTCAAAATTTGGAGAGAAATTCCAATGAATTTATTCTAGAATATTTTTATACAAGTCATTTTGGACACATGCTGTGATAAAAACATAAACAATTTCATCTCCCTTTCCAAATATATTTATATCCATAATAGTTATTATATACATAAAATTACATAATATAAATTTACATAAATGTATGTTTATAAATAAGGCTTTCCATATGTGATATATAATAATATATATTATATGTTATTATATAATATGTTGTTACATATATGTATAATAAGGCTTTTGGCTTCTACTCAAGTAATGACTAAAATATTAATTTGATTTTGTAAGTATTTTTATTTATCTCCCTTTTCTTTTCCATCTAGCTTTGAAGGCTTCCCCTTCTAAGAAACGGTGCAACTCCATCGCCGCCTTAAAGGCGACCTCTCAGGAGCTGGTGTCCGCAGTTAGCCAGGAGTGGAAGGGTGAGAAGCGCGATTTGCTGACCGAAGGGCAGAGCTTTAGCAGTCTCGATGAAGAAGGTAAAATACGTAACTTCAAAGAAATAAAAGTCCTAATGTTATACAAATAATGTAAATTCACAGTAGAAAAATTAGAAAATACCTGCTCTAAGAGATAGCCTTTTAATTAAAATTTTAAGGGATATATATATAGTATAATACAGTTCATATAAATTTTAAATATCACAACACAGTAAAATGTATGGTTTATGGCAAAAATTAGAAAATACTAAACTATTAAAAACTGCATTATATAAATACATTATATGCATACATACATATGTACATAAACAATGTAACAAGTTGCCTCTTGAATTATTTAAATCTTTAATGAATTTAAGTAAAGTTTTAAGCCAAGCATGGTGGCACACATCTGTAATCCCAGTACTTGGGAGTCTGAGACAGGAGGATTCCAGGTTTGAGGATAGCCTCAACAACAGCAAGACTTTTTAGCAGCCTAACAAGATTCCATTTTTGTTTTTGTTTTTGTTTTGTTTTGTTTTGCAGTACTGGGAATTGAACCCAGGGACATTCTACCTATGAGTGACCCCCCCCCCAGCCCTATTTTTATACTTTATTTTGAAACAGGGTCTCACTAAGTTGCGGAGGGCCTCACTAAGTAGCTGAGGCTGGCCGCGAACCCGGATCCTCCTGTCTCAGCCTCCCAAGTACTGGGATTACAAGCATGCACCACCATGCCCAGCTAAGATTCTGTTTTAAAACTAAACATTAAAAGAGCTGGGGGTACAGCTCAGAGGTAGAATACCCCTGAGTTCAATCCCCAGTCCTATTAATTAATTAATTAGTAGTAATTAATTAAAGTTTTATGATATTGTCCTTGCACAGCATGAATACATGTATTTTGTTAGGCTTAGTCCTTGGATAGAGATAGAGATGTTTTTTCTGTCTTTTAAAATGGTATCTTTTTAGCCGGGCGTGGTGGCGCACGCTTGTAATCCCAGCATTCGGGAGGCTGAGACCGGAGGATCCGGGTTCGCGGCCAGCCTCAGCTACCTAGTGAGGCACTCCGCAACTTAGGGAGACTCGGTTTCAAAATAAAGAATAAAAAATAGGGCTGGGGGTATAGCTCGGAGGTAGAATGCCCCTGAGTTCAATCCCCAGTACCGAAAAAAAAAAAAAAAAAAATGGTATCTTTTTAAGAACTGGGTGTTCTGGCTATTGCTACCACATAGACCTCACATCCCTTTTTTCCTGTCTTACTTGCTGGCTAGGACTTCTGGTACAGTGATGAACAGAAGTGCGATTGTGGGCAGCCTTGCCTTGTCCTGATTTTAAAGGGAATGTTTCTAATGTTTCACTGTTGAAAAGAAGTATATTCTACCTAGTACCTATAATCAGGTCAAGGAAGTTCTTTTTTTTTTTTAATTCCTAGTTTGCTAAAGTTTTTATAGAGAATGAGTGCTGAATTTTGTTGAATATTTTTTCTATCTACTGAGTTGATCATTTGGTTTTACTCTTCTAATCCATTGATGGAAGTTGACATTTTAGATTTTTCTATAAGTCTATTCTTTTCTATCAGTATAATCTTTTGAGAATACCAGTATTTCCTAAAAGTGTCTTCTATTTCCTGTAGAAGACAAGATTTCTTGTGGGGGTTTTCTTTTCCTCAGAGACTTTGGAATAGGTTGTTCATCCTATGCCCTTCTTCTGCAGTGTTTACCTACATGCAGTATATTGAGTTTCTTTCTTTTTCATCTTTCCATAAACCAAATTTTATCTAGAATTAATTACTTCAAGCCAGGCATAGTGGCATACTACCTGTAATCCCATTACTTGGTAGATTAAGACAGGAGGATCTCAAGTTCAAAGCCAGCCTCAGAAACTTAGTGAGGCTCTCAGCAACATAACAAGACCCTGTTTCAAAATAAAAAAAAATATATGGCTGGGGGCATAGCCCGGAGGTAAAACACCCCTGGATTCCATCCCCAGTACCACCAAAAAGAATTAATGATTTCCACAAAGAAGTTAATGAGTCAGCCTTGGTCCTCTCTAAATCGATGGCTCCAATTCCTAACAGACATTCAACCCTTTCTGCTTAGCTACCCTACACTGGCATCTTCTCCACCATCTTGGTTTTCTGAAAGCAAATAAAATGGCAGGTGTCTGTGCTCTGGGAAATAAGACAAACATATCTAAACAGTGTTAGTGAAACTTCAAATAGTATGCTTAATATGACCTCTAAAGTTCGAGAAGTGTGTTTGATTGTTTATCTGGAGAACAAAAAATATGTTAAATACACTATATTGTATCCAGAACACCTGGAAACATGGGGTGTCGTTCACATAATGTGCTTCTTTTTTAAGATGAATTATTAGACCCACTGCTTCAAATTTAGGGATCTCACACCTGGAAAGGATTTTAAAAGTCAAATAAAACCTATAGCGCTCATTCTTTGAAAATATAACATACTGCTACAAAAGGAGATTATCTACGGTCTTCTTCACACAGGGTTGGGCGAAGTACTAAACTTAGTGCTCTGTACTTGAGGACTGCCCCTGTCAGAGTGCGCCAAGTCATTCCCAAATCTCCCTCTAGTTTTTAACCTAATTTCTCTAGCCTTCTCAGTAAGCCTGGATTTCATTCCTTTTCTGTTGGCATGTAACAAATTGCCCCAAACTTAACAGCTTAAAATAATACCCATTTAATTAGCTGGCAGTTCTATAAGTCAGAAGACTGATTACAACTTACCTGGGGTCTGAGCTCAGGGTCTGAAAAGCAGAAATCAAAGGATCAGCTGAACTGAGGTCTCATCTGGAGGCACCAGCGAAAGATCCTCTTCCAGGCTCATTCATATTGTAGGCAGAGTTGGAGTCCCCTCTTCTTTGCTATGTGATAGCAGAGGGCTGTGCTCAGACTGTAGTGACTGTCTGTATTCCTGTTGTTTGCAGGTAGCCTCCTCCATCTGCAAACAGAATATCTTGCAAGTCAATCCCTTCAATATTTCCACTCTGACATCTTGTCTCTGATCTCTAGACAGATTTGAAGGGCTTGTGTGATTAAGTCAGGTCCCCCTAGATAATCTCCCTTTTGACTAACTCAAAGTAACATGGATTACCTCTGCAAACATCCTTTTTGCCAGGTCACATAGAATAATTCCAGGAGTAATATCTCATGAGATTTCCAGGTTCCACCAACTCTCTAAGGGAGATCATACAAGGATACGGGTCACTGGGAGTCATCTGAGAAGTCTGCCTACCACATTAGTCTTCTAAAACAACTGAAGGATACAGAGGATGGAGAAATAGTTCCTTGTTTCAAGGAACTGCTGCAGCTGACCAATATAGATGATACGTGACCTGGGGCTCAGTCACCAGGAAGATAGTTTTCCCAAACTCTGTCACTAAGTTCGTGTCTGGGTTATGAAATAAAACTGGTTATCCTTAAGTTCTAAGTCAGCATTGACATTCTTTTTTTTTTTTTTTTTTTTTTTTTTTTTTT
>PVLC010017900.1:0-19288 GCA_004027655.1 Graphiurus murinus
CTTGTAATCCCAGCATTCGGGAGGCTGAGACCTGAGGATCCGGGTTCGCGGCCAGCCTCAGCTACCTAGTGAGGCACTCCGCAACTTAGTGAGACTCGGTTTCAATAAAGAATAAAAAAATAGGGCTGGGGGTGTAGCTCGGAGGTAGAATGCCCCTGAGTTCAATCCCCAGTACCGCAAAAAAAAAAAAAAAAAAAAATGTTTTGGAACTATTTGGTTGCACAGCATCATGAATGTATTAAATACCATTGACTCTTACACATTAAAATAGTCATGTCTATAATATGTGAATTTTGCTTCAATTAAAAACGTCAATATTGCTGAGGTTGAGAAACCAGTCAAAATGTATGTACCAATAAAATTCTAAAAAAGTATGTAACAAATGTTTTTCTTCATAAATAAGTAAAAGGCAGAGAGGATTGCATCAAAGATAACTCAATATATGGGGTTTTAAAAAGTAGCCTGACACTTAAATAACCCTTCTTGGGGGGGTGGGAGGATGGTCATAAAGACAAGCTAGGAAAAAATAGTGGCAACTGTCAGCCCCAAGCAGATTTGTATTACTGTTATAAAATCATGAAGAGTTTACAATAAACTGGTGACATCATCTAGATAACAGAGGCATGAATATGTCACCATAATAAAGACTCTTAGATCTAATATAAGCCTGAAAATGAAATAATTAATTGACTTTAAATGTATGCCTTCACTTGAACTATAAACTAGGGAGCTGCCAAATAAAATTTTAGGTACTACATTATGAGATTGTCGCTTTACAAGGCTTGTCAGTTTGAAGATTCATTCCCTGTTTGAAAATATAGAGCTGTGTGCTCAGAGTTAAAGTTTTGAATTGGCCTCAACTGAGCTGTAGTTCAACAGTGAATCAAAGAACTTAGAGATTTGCTGTGGTGGTTGTAAAACATCTTTCCTTTCAGTAAATCTTGATAAGCTGGGGACATAGTTGGATTTCTTGGGCCAAAGGAGCCACATACATCCATTGGCCCAAAAGAATCATGCTGCTAAGTTTTAATAAGAAATGAAGACAATAACTGACAGCACTGATGGTGTTGATAGCATAAGTAAATATTTATACCAGAATACCTAGTGCATCTCACATTCATGTGTATTATTTCTATTTTGTAAAGGATCAGTAGGAGCTTCTGTGGTTTGCTATTACTGAGACAGCATTATGAAGTACTTCCATAAGTTTTTTTCTTAAGGTGAAAACAGTGAAAGATATTAGCTATCAGTAACTAACAGATGCTGCAAATTGCTGCGATAGCATTTAGAAGATGCACTAAGGATGTTCCAAGATAGAAAAAGTCATATTAAAAGCAGATATATTTTTTAAAATCAAATTCTACTTAAACATTATTATGGAAGGAATAATCCCAAATAATTTTAGCAAGGAAACACACAAAAGTTGCTTTTTGGGTAAAGACAATACTTATTGGGTGTGCTGAGCTCTTTATCACTTCATCATGAATATGCTATTAGTTGCTTAGGGGATGAAAGGAAAGGTAGAATAAAGCTTTAAGTTCCACCTAAAGATGACTAAAGATAAATACTCTAGGTCATGTGTGGTGGCGCACACCTATTATAATCCCATTGACTTGGGAGGCTGAGGCAGAAGGATTGCAAGTTCACGACTAGCCTTGGAAACTCAGTGAGACTCTGTCACAATATAAAATTAAAAAGTGGCTGAGGATGTAGTTCAGTAGTAGATAGCCGTAGATAGTAGTAGGTTGCTCCTGGGTTGAATTTCCAGTGCCATAAAAAAGAAAGATAAATACTGTATTTTAATTATGTACACAGTATTTTCTGAGCATTACACATATATATATATATATATATATTTTCCTTTGCCTATATATATATATATACAGTCATAAAGTCCTTACATTCTCTTTCATGTGAAAATGCTAATTCTCAGCTATAATTTTACATATATTTTTTATTTATATATGTCATTCTTTTTTGAACCAGCTCCTCTTCTTGTCATCTCAAATTATTCTGGGGTTCCATGGTGCATTATATTCTTTGTGTTAAGAAAACGCACAAAGATGAAAACTCATCAGTCAAAAAGGGTGACTTTCACATAGGCAAGGTAATCAGCATCGGATCCCTGACTTTAGACACCTCCTCACATGGGTTGTATAGAGCAAAGCTTCTGAACTGAATTATCTTGATATCTACTGTGATCATTGATAATCAGTGTTCCTGCCTTTTGAATAGTCCTTGTTACTGCAGTCAAGGACTATTGCTGTTGAAGTGATTTTTATATTTGGGGCACTCCACTATCTGATACACATGTGTTTTAGCTGTTACCAAAATTGCTTATGGACACTGAGCTATTTCCTTTGCCTATTCATCCTGTCTCCCATGATATATGAACATCATTGTAAACCTCAGTAAATAGTTTCTTCCATATTTCTCACAGCAACAGAGGGATCCTAAGTTTTTCATTGATTTTCTGATGATTAGGATCTTTAAAACATGGTTTATTAAAAGAGAAGAAAAACTAAATATGACATAAGACCGAGTTTTGCATTTTAGCTCTACATTTATAGGATATAGACTATAGATAAAGCTTTCTTTTATTAGCTTCAGCTTTATAATATATAAATTGAGATTATTGTCCTCATTTTATATCATAGGGTTTTCTCACGACTCAAATAAAAGAATGTAGAGGAAATATTTGTGACTTATGAAGTGTTCTACAGACATCTGTTAATATGTAATTACAGATTCTTAAGGGGTTCAAATACTATGCCTTGGCTAATACTTCAAATGCATTAAATAGTATTCCAGTGCCACATACAACAGACACTGGTGGTAGCCTAATAAGAAATTAAATGCACGAATTCATTCTTATAGCATCCCCTATTTAAGACTTAGACTTTGTTTATAATCTTTCTTGTCACATAAGTAAAATAATTTTCGTAGCACACATAATTTCTTCACTTTTATTAAAGAATACTAAAATAAATTCATCTCAATTTGAATTTAATTTAACTTCTTCACATAAACTGGATAGTTGTCTTGCTGTTTTCTTTGTTTTAATGAATTCTTATTTCATTTAATGAGGATGGTGCCATATCTTTGTCATATTGCCCTTTGTGCCCCTTTGTATGACAAACTGAGCTATGTTTGTGAGAGTCTTTGCCAAATCAAGTAAAAAATTCATTGTATAGCTCCAGAAAAGAGAAAAATGACATGCAGTAGCATCTCTCTCTTTTTTCAGTAATAGTGTCAGCAATTAACAAACATAATCAGGCAAACTAAGCAAGCTTGGAGAATAAAGGACAGAGTCTCTGACATTCAGGGTATTATGGATGCTTTTGAAGTAGTCAACACAAGCAGTCAAATGCTGCTATCACAAGTTTCCATGTTTGTAAAAACAGCATTGTGTGAAGTACTTCTCTTATCTCCAGGTTGGAAACATGCCCATCTTTACAGATTACATCATCAGGCCCTGTTGGTTAGCAGGAAATCTATTAATTGCCTGACTAGTTGAACAAATACTTGCTGAGACATCTTTTAAAGTAAAAACCCAATGATCCTTTTGCTAGTGACTGATAATCAGTCTAAAAAGAAAAGGAAACAAGAAAGAATGGGTTGCTTGCTTCAGTGTAGCTTTCTTCTCCATCTGGCTATGTTGGTACCCAACAATCAGCATATTCTTCAAATCTTCTTGAAGCTTTTGGGATTGGGTGAAGACCAAGCCACAATGAGATATTCTGGAAGCTTCCATGAAAAGCTGACTTTGGGGAAAGGGCATGGCATGAACCAGTCCCAGAAATCTGCCTAGTTGATTTTAATTTTTTATCATTTCTAATCATCAGAGTTAGGCATCTTTTGTGAAAGTTTGGAAAGAACCAGAATCTCTAGGATCCCCTAGTTTCCAAGAGAAGTTCTGGAGAAAATAGAAGCAAAAGCTAATTCAACAAGGACCAGGAAGATATTTTCCATGACCAATCCATCATTTTAAGGCTGCATACGAAGACACATAAACAGGTAAGGCAAATAGGGTACAACATAAGGAGGAATTGTTACCTGCATAATACTAGTCTCAGCCCTGCTGCCTACAGAAGCATCTGATCAAATAACTTCATTTTGACCATTAAAAGAAACAATAAAGATATAGTTATTCAATAAGGACAGTGAGGAGCCAATTCCACTGCTCTATTCCATTATTCTTTATAGTTCTCAAAACATTCACATGTATTCTCACATTATTCCAACCACAATTTCCTGAGGATGGAAGTACAGAATGCATTGATCCCACCTCAGAGATGAACAATTTAGGGAAGCTCTGAGATTTGATGGGGGTGGTAGATGTAGAACTCTAATTCAGGCTTTCTGATTCTGTGTCCAGTATTTTATCACCATACTACACCATGCAAAATCTCCCAGTCCTTTATACCACTCTTATTTTATGATCTACATTGATTAGAATTATTTTTGAAGTTGTTCTGGTGGCTAGTTAATGTTCATAACAAGAAAGAAAAAATAAGCACAAAGAATTCATCTAATGGTTCTTAATGTTGGACTTCAACATTTTAAGGAAAACTAAAACCATTTACAAAGCAGCCTCAGAGATGAATATTTTACTATTGTCTTTGGTTGCATAGTAGAAACGATTTTGTTGTTTGTGTTATTATTAACAAAATTTAGAATCCATTTGAAACATATGGGTAACTACTAAAAGTTGTAAAGATTTGGGTTTGAACTGTCTTTGCTTGTACTTGGAGATTTCTGGGGGAAAGAAAGCAGAAGAAAATAAAAGTCCCAGGGAGCAACTTGTGGTATACTGGTCTTTTTCTGCACAGCCTTGCTTCAGACAAAAACTTTCCAGCACTTAACAGGAAATACAATTTAGGAATCCACAAACATACTTTGGGTTGCAAATTTAATTTCCTGGCTACAGTGCATTAATACAGAGAGAGTCTAAATTACTTAAAAGGGAAACGAAACTTACCCCTCCCCATATTTTTTCCTGGCCTCTGGCAGGTCCCGAATGATGATTCCCTGTACAAAACAGAGCACACACAGTCAGATTCACAGTGGCTGAGTCACTCCATCAGATAAGCTCCATTACAGCTGATGTAGTCAACTCGACCATTTCATTTCAGTGCATTCCAATCTTGCTCCCTTAAAAAAATGTTTTCTCTATCACAGATATCTAACTTCAGAGGACAAAACCACAGTATTCTGTAAAGCATGGGCTCTGTATAAACTTACTATGACCTTCTTTTTCTGGTATTTGTTTATGTCCTTGACAAATAAAAATCATCAAATTAGTCACATGCTTATCTCTTAGGAAGGCAGTGATACCATAAAGATTAGTGGACAAAAATGCCAAAAGACCCATTGTTAATAACCAGGCTAGCAAGTTATTAGCTTGTCTGACCCTGGCTTCCCTTCAATATCATTCTGTGACAAATCCAATACCCTTTACAGTATAACATTTTCCTGAATAGTATCAAGCAGCAGCACCCCTAATCAAATTATCTTTGAGGCAAAGCAGCCCACAGAGTTATTTCCAATAAACAGTATGATTCAATGACCATGAACTACCACCGACAACAGAAACTTTGCATAAACAAACAAAAAACCCCACATATATACACACACATATTGCAGTTATAGAGGGAGGGTGCGCAAATGAGAGCAGCAGTTCTGTTCATAAAAGAGGAAAAATATATACTTATACAGAAATTAATTCATGATGTAATGTTTAATTTTCTTACATATTTCAATCACAGAGCAACCATACATTTATTATTCATTTACAGGGTTCTCAATATGGAGTGAAACACCTGAGAGTTAAAGCTATAATCTATCAGTCCATTAAGGAATTTATAGCCTATTTGGAATTAAACAGGAATGATCAAGGAATAAATACCAGACTGAGAGCTGATAACTAGCTGTTTGACACTGGATAAATCATTTGTTTCAAGTTCTTTGCAAAAGGAGAGGACCAAACTATATGGGTATTTCCCAAATTTCATTCCACAGGATATTTAAAAGGATGTTATTTTAAAAAAAGATCTCTTTGGTCAAATAGACATAGGAAATGCTATTCTAAGTTTACATAGGTTTCCTTATTATAAGACTTTTCAGAGCCCTTAAGATGAGCAACGTGACAAAGGTAAAGCCTCAATCTACTTGGCTACATAGATCTTTTAATAAACAATCAGCATTTCTCAGGAGTCCTAATGTTTGGAGCTCATTTCAGAAAACTGGATAAGGTAACTGCTAAGGACTCTTGCAACTCTGAAATGCTATCATCTTTTAAGGAGGCATTAATTGTGAGGAACAAACTAACATAAAGTGAATCAAGAAAGAAGGGAGCTAGACTGTCAAAGACTTTTAGAGCTAAAAGGAACTTTAAATTTGTCTAGTTATTTCTCATTACTTCAAATTTTCTAAAGTGGCAGAGGGCTCTCAAAAATGTAGAACATCAATTTATCAAATGGGTTAGTACAGAACTCTTCCAGTTCAATTGTGCTGGTGGGCTGTAGTCTCACTTGCTGGGATCTCTCTTTCAGACAGCCTAGATATACAGTCATCAGAAATTCAGCACTATAAGGAACCAGAATTTGAAATCTGGCATTCCCTGATCCTTCAGATGAAGCTATTCTGGGAGGTCTTTAGTAAAGAACTGAAACTTTTATATATTCACAGGAAGGTCCTTTCCCAAATATTATTTCAATTTTAACTCTAAGCTTCTCCCAGTCTGACAAAATAATGATTATGTAAACAGAATTATAAAATTCTTCTTATTCCAGGAATAAAACATGAAAAAGTCAACATACTAAAGTGTAAATCCATGCACAAATGAGAAGCCATAAAGAAGTTAAGCAGGGGAGTGATATGGTTAAATTTGGATTTTAAGAGGATATCTCTGGCAAAAGTAGGGAAAGGAGATTTGAGGGGCAAGAGTGGGTTGACCAGGGACAGTGATATCAGAGAAGTTAGACAAATCTGGCAGGATTTCTTATACTTTATTCTTGTTTATTCTTTAATATTTAATAAAGTATTTTTGAAAAGAATCAAGCCTAATTCAATTGTGTTAGGGGGAACCACACAGGAAAGGGTTGTCAGGCAATGACCAGGATTTTCAAAGAAGAATTGTCCCTCTAGAGGTCAGCATGGTGGAGAAAAGAGGCATCATGGGAGGCAGCCACCTTCTAGGGGAGGATGAAACCAAGATGGCAAAAACGAATACTACCTATCAGCCACCTCACCTGACCTTCAGAAGACCAGAATCTTGTTTTAAAGAAGATAATTTCCTTACAGAGATATAGGGTTCATGGCCAACTGCCCATATGACCCCAAACCCCAGACTCCCCCAGTTCAAGGTTAACTCCTTGCTGCTTCATCTATTAACAGAGTTTAGCTTGCTATTTCCACTCTGATCTCCTGCTGCTCTGGTCTTCAGCCCCTTCTTTCTGCTGAAAATCGTGATTTTCAGTCATGTTGCCACTCCAAACTAAACATTAGTTCTAAAGTAATGGCAGCATACTTAAAACAACAACAATGACGACAAAGCTTTTAGGTAAACATTAAGACATATAAATAAAAATAATCAAAATTCCATGGATTTACACAGCTTAACACTGAACATGCTTTACAACCAAGTTCCATCTTCCTTAATAGTTATACTACATCCCAGCTAAACCAGCATTTAGTCATCCTCTAAATATGCTTTGAGGTATTCCCCCTCCATGTCTTTGTTCACTTCCTCTGCATTATCTACTCCCATAAAAAATTCCATTCATACTTCACTATCAGTAGTGAAGCTGTTTCTTATTACCTGACCAGTAAGTAATCTCCTTTTCCTCTGAATACTCATATTTGGAGCTTGGGTTCTACCTCATACAGATGTGCACACCTTATAGTATCTCTCAATTCTCAGCATCAATTATTATAGTATCTGTCCAATTCTCAGAGGGAAATCAATTTTCTTCTACATCTGTATCTACTCTGTGTAGGGTACTAGATCATTCCTATTCAGGGTCCTAGTGGCCTTACACAGACTCAGGGAAGCTCACATACCAAGCATATTCAGGACACATCATGTTTGCCTGTTTGCTTCAGACTCTAGTATTTGCATGCTATTTTAAGCAATTTGATGATTTTTGCAAATTGCATTTATTATCTATACTTACATGTCATTTCAACTATTAATTTTCTACTGTAGTATCCACTTTAGCCTTGTGCTATAATGAAGTATGTGAAATTATGTGTTTGATGTATTATATATTTTAATGCATATAAAACACATAACTATTAAAATTCTAGAAATTTTCTCAAGTTCCACTTAGATTCACACTGCATACCACAAGCTACATTATGTGGAACACAGATTATTCTTATCTTCGGTCAATTCAAAAATATTTAATGTCTTTTGCCAGGTACTGTTTTATTCTTCAGGTCAGGGTTTCTCAACCAAGAATTATTTTTCCCCACAGGGAAATGTTTTGTTTATCACAAATGGAGAGGTATGCTCCTGTTAGGTTGAGGCCAGGGATACTGTCAGACATCCTGCAGTTCAAAGAGTACCCTCCCACAACAAAAACTTATTCAATCCTAAATATGTACAGTGTCAAGGTTAAGGAATTCTGCTTTAGAGACCCAATGATGAACAAGAGAAGATAAAGTCTCTGCTTTGTTTGCACTAAAATTCTAGTGATAGAATGTTAGAGATGATACTATCCTTTCATATATTTAAGTAGACGTTATCAGTCTATAGTACTTGGGACTTTTTCTCTGGGTGTATGTCTTATATATGAAAGTCATGCTGGCACTGAACATATTTATGCATCTCAAAAATACAGATTGAACGTTACAAAGTGGACACTATGTTTTAGATGCAGATCCAGACAAATCTTACATCAATGTCCTGGGTGTGTTATCCGTTCAGTTCAGCAAATATCGAACATCATTTTATAACACTCAGTACTTTGAACGTGGATTGAGCAATTACTACATAATAATATACCAGTAAGGGTATTAGGCTCTTTTATATACTACTTATTTGATGAGCTAAAATTTCTTCAAATTTGGATAATAACAATACAGCTTATATCATAATTTATCTAACATCAGGAAAGTTATACCTTTGTTAAAGAATTGTCTTGAGTTTTTTCTGTTCATTTTACAGTTTCAGATTTTTAAAAAATATTAATTCACAATAATTATACAAAATTGTGAGGTCATTATGACTATAATTTTTAAATTATATATATTTAAGGCATACAAGATGATATTTTGATATACTTCTCTACTTTTTAAATTTGTGGTTATGAGGCTTGAACCCAGGGTTTGTGCATGCTAGGCAAGTGCTCTACCAACGAGCTACTACTGTAGCCTTTTTTTTTTTTTTTGTAAAATGTTGAGACAGGGTATCACTAAGTTGCTTGTGCTGGTCTTGAATCTGTAATCCTCCTGCCTCAGTCTCCCAAGTGGTTGGGATTACAGGTGTGTGCCATCATGTCTGGCTTGATATACTTATTTTGATAAGTGTATACAATATAAAGTGTCAACTATAGTCAAGCATTGTTTTTTTTTTAAATAATGGAAAGTTTTATACATCTTGATGAAGAGTTCCAATAACAAGTCAGAGCACTGGCTTTTACCATGTATACCTGGGTTTGAGGCCTGGCATACCAACTATTATCTATCTCACCTTGGGAAAGTTATTTAACCTTTAAGGCATAGTTTCTTCAGTCATAATGGGGTCATTAATATAGCTCTATTCTCATAGGCTTTGGGGGAGGATTAAATGAAAAAAGCTCTATCAGTTCTTAATATCAGTAAGTAGGATCTGTGAAGATTCTACTGGCATTTTATCTCCCCATCCCCCAATGTTTTATTCAGTTTTGTTCTTATTGTTTTTCAGTTGGTCAATCTGGTTTAATACATTATATATAACTATTGGTACTTAAAACAGAGTGCACTATAATGTATATTTTATTAACTGAATTTTGAAAAATGAAATTTGATTTTTATGCTTTAGTGTCAGCTGTACAAACTAAGTTCTGTATATATATAGTCAATTCTTTAAGAGCTTCCTTTGCCACTTTTGAGGTCCAATACATGCCCTTTCTCCACCTTTTCTCAGCCTCCCTGTGACAATCACAGTTTGGAAACTCCTATTCCTAGTGATTATTCTTCCAGTAGCCCTCTGGGATTCAATTATAGCTAGGTCTTTTATTTGTTTCAAAATACTGCAGGCTACAGTTTTAATTGCACAGAAGCACTTCCACGCTGGCTTTACTGTTCAACTACATGGCTTTAGCAGGCTGGGTGAGGTAGGACAATTACTTCACTGTCCTCCACTGTGCTTGGATTCACCAAATGTTACATTAACCTTTGACCACCCAAGTGATCAAAGTCCTAATCTCTAGGACTTCCCTAAATCACAAGGCCCTCCTAATTTTCCAGGACAACAGAGATTAAGGGCCCAGTGTCATACCTAGAAATGAGGTGCTACCTGTAGTACATTTCTTCCTCTTGGTATCTCTTAAAACCATTGTTCTCTTCAGCTGCCTAAGGGCTCTCCTTTAAGTGAAAGTATTCTTCTAGGCCTCTGGTAACTTCATCTCTGTTATCTTTTCTGATTCTAAATCCTTCAGATAATAAAGATTCAACCACTCATATTTTTTGTGTAACCACTGGGATAAGGCAGTTTCACTTCTGTCATCTTAGTGCTCTCAAGAACCCTAAGAGTACAATAATATATATTAACAAATGATAAAAATGATTTCAGAGAAATCAATACCCTCATGTTCATAGCTAGTAAGGAGGGGGATCCCAGCATTGCTTTTTAACTTTTCAGCATATTTACATCAAAAGTGCTAATATTAAAACTATGATTTGCCACAGACATACCTGTATAACTAGCCTTCAGATCAAGATTCAGAATACATCATAGGAATTTAACCTAAGATTTTTGACACTAAGTCCTGTGTTCTTTCAAATGAAGTCATTCAACAAATATTTCTTTAATGCTTCTCATTTCAGTAATTTTGCTGAATGCTGGGGAGTTAATGGTGCATAAGACAGATGTAATCACTTCCATAATAAAGCTTATAGTCTATGAGGAGTCATAATATTTTTAAAAACTATAAATAAGTGAACTTAAGTTATTAAGAGGAGTTTAAAGAAATTATCTATGACTTCAGCATGGCAAGCAAGAGAGAAAGTTAACAGAGACAAGTAGTCAAATCAAACAAAGCCTTTACTGGCTGGTAAAGCATTTGGATTTCTGTTCCACATGAAGTGGAAAACCACTAAGCATTACCCCTGCATTCACAAAATAATTGATTCCAAAACAGCTTGCTTAATTCATTAATCACCCTCATATTTACAGAGTTCCTATAATGCCATTCACTTTACTAGGCCAACTATTTCAAATGTATAAAAATATTAACTGATATTATAGCTTGATATAAAGATATATCATATGTAAATATTATATCTTAATGGAATAATTGTTTATAAAAATCAATAAATCATAACATTAAAATATGCTAACATTATCAGATGTTTTAAAATTTATATTACACATGTGGTTCTGCACTAAGCAGCAACACCAAAATGCTTTCAGAATGAATGTCAGGGTAGGCCCTAAAATCTGTGATATAAAGCTAGGCAAATTATACAAATGAAGAAAGGATACTTGGTTTCAGTATGTTTTCTAGTCCTCCTCAGATCTGAGTATGGTAAGATAACAGCAAAATCAGCATAGTCTTCTTTTTAATTCAATAGATATATGGGTATCTCTACTCAAACCACATTGTGCATCTGCCACGTTCCTAAATTCTGGGAATACAGCTATAAACAAAACAAACAAAAATCCCTGACCTTATGATTACAATTGAGAGGGAAAGAAATATAATTATTACTATGCCTGTTTTTTAAACAAGCAAAATGTATAGTATGCTAAATAGTGGTATATACCAAGGAGACAACAATAAGGCAGAAACGGACAGGGATTATTTAAGTAATAACTGTCTGCATAAGGAAAGCACCTCTGCTTTTTGATACATGTGTTATACTACTTTACATATGACAGAGCAGTTGTTGAACACTGGAGGTCAGCAGACTTTTTATGTAAAGGGCCAGAGAATAAAAATTTTCAGTTTTGAAGGGTATCTGTCATGACTGCCCAATTCTGCTATCATAGCATGAAAGTAGCCACAGAAATGAAATTGTGTGTGGCTGCTTTAATAAAACATCATTTAAGGATACTGAAATTTGAATTTTATGTAATTTTCATGTGTCATGAAATAATGTTAATTTTTTCAATCATTTAAAAATGTAAAAGCCATTCTCCATTCATGGCTATACAAAAATAGGCAGCAAGCCAATATTTGCCAATCTCTGATATATACAACAAAATTTGACTTATTGAATTTTTCTAAATCAACAAGTCAAAAGAAATACAAGGAATCTCAACATAAGGATTATTGAAACACAACAATCCAGCACCATCAACAAACAGAAAATTCTCTTAAAACTTTCAAGTGAGTTATTAATTTTATATAACAGTGGATCTTAAATTTCAAGGGTATAATAAAATATTAAAGATAATGGTATAACCATCTAAATAAATCATGCTAAAACTATAGAAGCACCTCAGTGATTAAGAAGTCATTGCAAACTACATCAAACAATCTAAATGTACAATAAATCACTTGATGAAGTCAACTGTATTTCCTGATAGAAATAGTTTATTTTATCCACAGTAATATTTCAGTTACCATTTTCATCCCAGTAAAACACAAATGGATATATCCAGCCTTGACCTTTTCCCTGAATTCTACAATTTCAAATGCCTCAGAAAAATCCAAATTTGGATTTATCTTGCCACCACTTGAAATACTACAGTTCTAAAATCAAATATTTTCTATTACACATGCAAATTAACTATTCTTCAAATTCCATAATTTTTACAAGGACACCTTTATTATTTAATTAAACTCTAGTGTTGTGGGATGACATTTTCAAGTATTAAATAAAGTTCTGTTTTTCCCAATAGTTCATTTTTTTAATTCTTTTTTCTTTTTGGGGGGGACTGGGGATAGAAACTAGGGGCATTCTACCTCTGGGCCATACCCCCAGTCCTATTTTTTTTATTCTTTAATTTGAAACAGGGTTTCACTAAGTTGCGGAGGGCCTCACTAAGTAGCTGAGCCTGGCCGCCAACCTGGATCCTCTGGTCTCAGCCTCCCAAGTACTGGGATTACAAGCGTGTGCCACCACGCCTGGCTTTTCCTTACTCTTTACCTACCACCTCCCCAACAATTATCTAAACCATTCTGTGTTCACTGCTTCAAATAAAGACAGGCTTGGGTCAGAAAAAGAAAAAATGCATAGCTTTTCTGCTTCCTAAGGTACTTGGGAGGGAACAGAAGTCTTCTAGCAGAGATAAAATGACTGAAGGAAATGAGAGAGGGGATTTCTCCCCCAATCCCACCTACCCACACTCCCCATCCCTGGCTAGAAAGACTACTTTAAGTTAAAGGGAAGAGAGAAGTCAGTGGGACCTAAAATGAGACCAGACCTGAAGAGACTAAACAGATTCAAAATCAAGGTCAATTTTTATTGGGGGGCATTGCTTGAGTGCCCAGGAGCCCCTTGGAAGTTGGTTCAGCATACACAGATCATAAGAGCAAGCATGTGGACAGAATCTTTTCTGATAGTGCATGCTGAATGTCTCTCTTGGCCAGTAGACATCCCCTGGCTGATGACCTTCCTTCTAGGATGTCTCTCAATGCCTGAAGCTTTATCCAGTCTCCACTAAATTTGCCCTACACAGACAGCCATCCTGGAAACTTCCCTGGACCATAAGCCCTAACAACTAATAGGGTCCTGGACACTCTGTGGGAGTGATCGTAGTAGTAGTAGTTATAGTGGTGAGGGCAAGGTCTATACTTGGAGTTAGCAAACTGAGGAAAGGAGTGGTAGGCACTAGTAACCACTAGTGTGATTTCTTACAACACAGATGAGTTTTACGTGTTTTTGATCTTCAAATAAATGTAATAATAGTATATATTCCAGGATCTAGTTCCTTTCACTCCACATCTTATTTGTATAGCGATTCATCCATATCATTGCACTAGTTCTAAATCATTCATTCTCACTACTGGTTCCATGTTAAGTACACTAATAGACATTTGGGTTGTGCTATAGTCTAAATGTTGTCATCCCCACAAGATTCATATGGTAGGACCCAATACCCAATTTGATAGTATTAAGGGGTGGGAAGTGATTAAATTTTGAAGGTTCTGCCTTCATGAAGGTGATTAGTGTTATTATAAAAGACTTAGAAGCCGGCAGTGGCAGTTCATGTCTGTAATATCAGTACTTGGGAGGCTGAGACAGGAGGGTTGCAGGTTCACAGCCAACCTCAGCAACTTAGTGAGATCCTGTTTCAAAATAAAAAGTAAAACAAGGCTGAGGGTATAGCTCAGAAGTATAATGTCCCTGGCTTCAAAGAGAGAGAAAGAAAGAGATGATAGATAGATAGATAGATAGATAGATCGATAGATAGATAGACAGATGATAGATAGATGATTGATAGATAGAGATAGAGACAGGCAAACAGACTTAAGGGAACTCCCCAGCCCCTTCCATCATGTACACAGCAAGAAGGTGCCATCTTATAAGAAGAGTGAGCCTTCACATACAGTCTGCTGGTGTCTTGATCTTGGACTTTCAGCCTTTAGCACTGTGAGTAATAAATTTCTATTGATCATAAGTTTCCCAAGCTAAGGTATTTTGTGATAGCAATGAAAACTAACTAAAAACCCAAACTAACTAAAACAGGTTATTTTCAGATTAGGGAACATTGTAAAAGAATAATGTAGATTTAAGACAGTGGCAGTATCCATGGCTGAATATAATATGACTATCAGTAACACCTATTTTCTTTCATTTAATACCTTATCCTAATCTTTCTACTTCTACTACTACAAGTCCTCATCCCTTTTCTTCAAGTTGGCAGTGTGTTTCCCAAAGATAGGAAATATATTTTTAAAATATTTTTTATTTTTAATTGACACATAGTAATTGTACATATTTAGGGGGTAGAGTGTAATATACCAATACATGTATACAACAAGTAATTATCAGATCAGGAAAATTGGCATATATATCATCTCAGACATATTTCTTTGAGTTGGGAACATTCAAATTCCTCTCAATCAGCTATTTTGATATATTAAATTAATTGTTGTCATCTATAGTTATTCTTCTGTGCTCTAGAACATTAGAATATATTCCTCTTATCTACTTGCATACCTATACACAATAGCCATCCTCTCTCTCCATCCTTCCCCTCCTTACAACCTCTTCAGGCTCTGAAAACTACTATTCTATTCTTCTTTGAGATCAATTTCTAGTTTCTACATATAAGTAAGAACAAGAAACCAGCTTAATTCCTGGAATCTTTCATGGAATATGCACTTAGTATGTGCTCGAGGAATAGCTATTGCACATTTAGGACCATTGCTTTCAAAGTGACCACTAGCAATTTTTTTTTTGTGGTACTGGGTATTGAACTCAGGGGCATTCTACTTATGAGCTATACCCTCCAGCCCTATTTTTTATGCTTTAGTTTGAAATAGGGTCTCACTAAGTTACAGAGGGCCTCACTAAGTAGCTGAGGCTGGCTGCAAACCTGGATCCTCTGGTGTCAGCCTCCCAAATGCTGGGATTACAAGTGTGCGCCACCACGCCCAGCTGACCACTAGCAAATTTTAATATAGAAATATAATTGGTACTTTGATGCCTTGGTTTATAAGTTCTTGAATTTTCTTCAAGCATCCTATTTTAGGTATTTCTCAGCATATAAAATGTTCCTAAGTCCCAATTCCCCAATACTAAAACAGCCTGGATTTAAACATATATAGCTCTTCTCATCTTCAGCGAGGTGCTCAGAGGGAGGTGACAGGAAGTAAGAGTGAAAATGAAGAGGTAAATTCGATAGGCTGTTTGAACTCAGGGCCCTATAAATCATAGTTTTAGTATCATCATGGGAAGCTAAAAAGAGGATTTAGTATAATAACCTATGAGAAAAATAGCAGATAACAACAATGTATTGTTAATCTTTGCAATCTCATGACTTAAACACAGTACTATCATTACCCCTCATTTTATAGAAAAGGTACTTGATACATAGTAGTTAAGTAATTTGCTTGAGGTCATGCAGTTTGTAGAGTGACAAAGCTATATGATTCTAAGTCAGGAAGTCTGGAAATATAAGTATGGATTTTAAAGATAATTTATATATGTAATTAAAGCTTTTCAGTGATTAAAAAGGACAATAGGATGGATCAAAAAGAGATGGGATGAAACTTTTGAGGGCAATAGCTTGTTCTTTATCTTAATTGTGATGACAATGTCATGGTTGTATATACACATAAAAATGTGCCCAATTTTACACTTTAGATATGTGCATGTATATTAATTGTACATCAATTATACCTCAATAAGCTATATGTAAAGGGATGAAACATATCTATAGATAATCCAATCACAAAAATAAAAAAAGAAGTATTGAGTGAATAAAAAACTATGAAACAGTAGTCATGATTAGCATTTGTTATATAGGTATAAACACAAATGTAAAAGCATACTATGTACATATGGTCACTGACTTACAATGATTCATTTTACTTTTTTTTTTTTGCAGTACTGGGAATTGAACCCAGGGGCATTCTACCTCCAAGCTATACCCCTACCCCTATTTTGTATTCTTTATTTTGAAACGAGGTCTCACTAAGTAGCTGAGGCTGGCCAAGAACCTGTGATCCTTCTGTCTCAGCCTTCCAAGTACTGGGATTACAAGTGTGCCCCACCATGTCCAACTCATTTTACTATTTTTCAACTATACTATGCTGAGAAAGTGATATGCATTCAGTGAAACTGCACTTGGAATTTTCAATTTGGATCTTCACCCAGGCTAGATATGTGGTCTGATTCTCACTGGCAATGCTAGACAAAGGCAGCCATGAAACATGGCTGCCAGTCACCCTGGAGATCATGAGGGGATAAAATTGACACAGTGTACTATGTTGCTAAGTTAGGAGGTATGATAGTGGGATATAGTAAATACATTTTTCAACTTGGAACATTTTCATTTATGATGGTTTATTGGGATGTAATCCCAACATAAGTCAAGGAGCATCTGATATAAAATGTAATTTGTGGGTTTTTTAGCTTTTGGTAATACAAAGAGCTTTTGCTGAGGACTGCCTTAGCAAGTACTCAAGTCAGCCATCTTGGAAGCAGATCCTCCAGCCCCATCCAAGCCTTCAAGTAACTACAGCCCCAGCATATGTTTTGATAGTAGTCTCCCAAGAGATCCTAAACCAAAACCACCAAGCTAAGCTACCTATGGATTACTGACTCTCAGAAACTGAGACAACACATTTGCCATTTGAAACTGCCAAGTTTTGAGGTAATTTGATATGTAGCAGTACTAATATAACACAGCTCATATATTTTATGTATTATTTTTAAAATTATAGTGTACACACAGAACGATGCACAAAAATATATATCCTTTTTGAATTTTCATAAAGTGAGCATACTCATGCAATTAGCACTCAGATCAAGACATTAAACAGGACATTATTAGCACCTTAGAAGCCCTCTTTTTTTTCCCTCTGTCCAGTTACTACCTCCCAACAAGAATAGCTCTGAGGCCAATTTCTTATACTACATATTAGTTTTGTAGGCTTCTGTTTTTTGTGTAGACAGAATCATAATATATACTCATTTAAATGAAGCTTCTTTTAGCCAGGAGTGGTGGCGCACTCTTGTAATCCCAGCATTTGGGAGGCTGAGACCGGAGGATTCCGGTTCGCGGCCAGCCTCAGCTACCTAGTGAGGCACTCTGCAACTTAGTGAGACTCGGTTTCAAAATAAAGAATAAAAAAAATAGGGCTGGGGGTGTAGCTCGGAGGTAGAATGCCCCTGAGTTCAATCCCCAGTACCGCAAAAAAAAAAAAAAAAAAAAATGAAGCTTCTTTTGCTCAACACCATGTTTGTGAGATTCATCTATATTGTTGCATATAGTTGTAGTTCATTCATTCTCACTACAGAGTGCATGTTAGGCATATATCTCCATTTAATTATTCATTCTACTATAGATGGACACTTGAGTTGCTTCAAATTTAGGCTTATTTGGGAGGCTGAGACAGGAGGATCACAGATTCCTGGTCAGCCTCAGATACTTAGTGAGGCCCTCTTCAACTTAGTGAGACCCTGTTTCAAAATAAAGAATAAAAAATAGGGCTGGGGGTGTAGCTCAGAGGTAGAATGCCCAGGGTTCAATTCCCAGTACCAAAAAATATTTAGGTTTATTACAAATAGTCCTGTATACATTCTTGTAAATGTCTTTTGATGAACCTACATATCTATTTTGAATATATGTCTAGAACTGGAATTATTGAGTCACAGGTATGCCTATTTTCAGCTCTACTAACTTCTGCTAAAAAAAAGTTTCCACTAAGGTTGTATTAATTTATATTCCCAAAAGCAGCACAGGAGAGTTCCAGATGCTCCACATTCTTCAAGACCCTTGGTATTGTCTTTTTAATCTTTGATATTCTAGGAGGGGCTGGTACTATCACGTTGTGCATCTTCCTGATAAATGATGAAACTGAACACTTTTTTTGTTGTTAACTGGACTTTTAGACATCATTTGTAGAGTGTCTCTTTTAAGTCTTGTCCCTTGAAGCAAATATTACTTTTAAGATCAGCAAAAGACCAAAATTTCTAAAACAATTATTTCTCTATGGTATTGTGAAAACAATTGCTTTTGAGCAAGAACTAATAGTGGGAATATGGTTACATGCCTCTTCTAAATTGAGAAATATTTTGAGAAGAGAAATAAGAAAAGCAATAATGCAGAAAAGAACCTCAAATTAGTTTGGTTTCTGTTCTTTTGGGTAGATACCCAGAAGTGGTATTGCTGGATCATATGGTAGGCTCATTCCCATTTGTCTGAGGATCCTCCATACTGTTTTCCAAAGTGGTTGCACAAGCTTGCAGTCCCACCAACAATGTATTAGAGTTCCCACTTCTCTACATCCTCATCAGCAGTTGTTGTTGCTCGTGTTTTTGATGATTGCCATTCTGATTGGGGTTAGGTGAAATCTCAAGGTGGTTTTGATTTGCATCTCTCTGATTGCTAATGATGTGGAACATTTCCTCATACATTTATTGGCCGTTTGTATTTCTTCTTCTGTGAAGTGTCTATTTG
>PVLC010017900.1:19388-33056 GCA_004027655.1 Graphiurus murinus
TCTATCTGTAGAGTAACTGGCAAAAATCTTCTCCCACTCTGTAGGCTCTCTGTTGAGGTTCTTGACAGTTTCCTTTGCTGCACAGAAGCTCCTCAGTTTAATGCAATCCCATGTATTGATCTTCCTTTGAGTTGCTTGTGCTTTGGAGGTCTTGTTGAGAAAGTTTTTACCTGTGCCTATGTGTTGAAGTGTTGGTCCTCTTCAAGTAGCTGCAAGGTCTCCGACCTAACTTCCAGGTCTTTGATCCACCTTGAGTTGACTCTTGTGCAGGGTGAGAAAGTGGGGTTTATTTCCAGTTTCCTGCATATGGTTAACCAGTTTTGCCAACACCATTTGTTAAAGAGGCTATCTTTTTTCCAGTGTATGTTTTTGGCTCCTTTGTCAAAAATTAGTTGATTGTAAACCTGTGGGTCTGTTCCTGAGCCTTCTATTCTGCTCCATTGGTCTATGTGTCTGTTTTTGTGCCAATACCATGCTGTTTTTGTGCCAATAGCATGCTGTTTTTATTACTGTGGCTTTGTAGTAGAGTTTGAAGTCAGGTATTGTGATACCTCCTGCATGGTTCTTGTTGCCAAGAACTACTTTGGCTATCCTGGGCTTTTTGTTTTTCCAGATGAATTTAAGGACTGATTTTTCTGTGTCTGTGAGGAGTACCCTTGGTAATTTCATGGGTATTGCATTGAATCTGTAAATCAGTTTTGGGAGGATGGCCAACTATCAGACCAACGCATGTGTATCTATGTTTACAGCTGCACAATTCACAATAGCCAAACTATGGAAGCAGCCAAGATGTCCATCAACAGATGAATGGATTACAAAACTGTGGGATATGTACACAATGGAATTTTACTCAGCCATAAAGAATAACAAAACCATGTTACTTGCAGGGAAATGGATGCATGCAACTGGAAAACATTATGTTAAGTGAGATTAGCCAGTCACAAAGAGTAAGGAAGCATATGTTCTCCCTAATATGCGGATGCTAGGGAGAAGATGGGGCATAAGAGGGTCTTCAGATGGAAAAGGAGAGACCCTCGATAAACAATGAAGTTGATTTAACCGAAAGGGATTGACGGGGGGGGGGCAGGGACACCCTAATGTACATCAAGGTTACACAGTAAGTTGAACCTGAGAGGGAGGGAGGGCAAGGGAGTGGGGTGGGAATTGGGGGAAGGGGTCAAATGAGAAATGTGGGAACATATGTCGTTTTCAATTTGTACCTAACAAAGATGTCTGCTTATAATGTACGAATAATAATAAAATAAAAATAAAAAATAAATTTAATCTAATCACGAAAAAAAAGAACCTCAAATTAAAAATGAGACAAAAGGGGGGGCTATTATGAAGACAGTGCATATGGTTAGGATTTGCTTCTTGGTAGGTAGAAAGTAAACCACATATAGGAAATAGCTTGAGAATCATTTTAATCTGTCACTGTCCACGAAGTCTTTTCTAAGGAAAAGAAGTGGCACAGATGTTCTTTAGCCTTATGTTATAATACTATATAATTCAGGGCAGTTCAATGCTATTAGGCAAAACAGGAGATATTTTGCAAATGAAAATGTGTATTCCTTGTAAGTGTGATCTCATTACACCATACTTCTCAAAGGAGAAAAATAGTCATTTATATGTACCCTTGAATAGCCAATAAGTATATACTAACCTTCCTTTAACCTTAGAAGCCTGCATTAAGCTTTACTTTTTTTTCCCCTTTTATGAGTTACCAGAATGTACTATGGCATTAGCTGCTTATTTTTAGTTTACTGATTAAATTTTAATAAGACTCTTCAGATAGCAGAACAATCAGTTAAAGAAAGTTAATATTGCTGGACAAGATCAATGTATAATGGACACCATGTGTGAGTGAAAAAGTAAAAGAATAAACAATGCGGCTTTGGTTTTATTATCTTAGGCATCCACAGCACAGAATTTTAGTCTCAAATATAACAAACTGGTGTTTTAGATTTGATCATATAAGAAGTTCAGATATTCCATTTTTAAATAAATAAGGTGAGATATATCAAAGAAGTTCAAAAGCTCAACACAGATAATTAAGTCAGAAAGAAATAGGTTCTCAGATTTAAAATTCTCCTATAATCCTATTGTGTATGTATACTACAAAAATGACACTGAAATCACTACAAATATCATATGGGACAAATCTAATGTGCCTCAAAGGCCTTAAAATGAAAGGATTCTTTCCATGACATGTATTACTAGTGTATCACTGTCTAACAAATCATGTAATTGTAATGAATCTAAGGATACTAAATTAAAGTTACTGAGAGAACCAAAATTTAATGGCCAGACATAAATATTTAAAACATTAACTTAGGGGCTGGGGATACAGCTCAGCAGTACACAGCACTTGAGTGCCATGAATGAGACCCTGGGTTCAATCACCAAAACTGCAAAGAAAAAAAGAAACAACAAACAATAAAACGTTAAGCTCAATTCTAAAGAATTCATATTGTGCAGGATGAATTTCTTAAATAAACAAGACTTATAGTTTCTTCAATAATGATTGTTTCTGAGTAAAGGCCCATTTCCTAAAACATATAATAAAGAATAAACATATTCTAAAATATAAAGTAAATTTGTCTCAAAAATTAAATTGATGATGCTGTACAAATGGAATTACATCCTATAGAAGCATGAAACTGTGTTTATAAAGGCAAAATAAAAAGCCCTTGCAAAATTTTTTTCCTTTGAAAACTAATACCTTCTCCTACAGAAATACCCCAGGAAAAATCACAAGGAGAGATTCTTAGGAAAAGCTGATGTTATTGAACAATACTAACCACAGAAGCAAAGAAAATATAAAAATGATGGGGAATGCTAGGCTTGAATTATCTATTGCTTTTGTTTTTAAACTCCTCTGGCTCAATCTAATTGAACTAGATCACTATGGCGTATGAGATGAAAAGCAGAAGAGTAATGAGATGAAGGCAAACTCAGAAATGAGCTTAATCCTGTTTGAGTAGAAATTCCCAATCCCCAAAGGGAGAGTTAATTTTGTGATGATATCCTATTTTGTTTTGTGCTGACAGGAATCACGTATATTTGCTTGATGCTATATCCTCATACTCATCACTATAATTGACACATACTAGGCATACAGAATTTATTGAATAGAAAAGATGTTTAATATGTTTAGCTCATATGATATTTCATTATATGTCCTACTTCTTTCATCTACACTTTGCAAGAATCTTTCTATGAAATTAAATACTTCACAAACATCATTTTTTGCTATCAAATGAATTTTATTCTGTTACAGCTTGCAATATTTTAACTTACACATGAACCCCAAGGCACATTTAACTTTGAAAACATCAGAGACTACTTGGTAAGAGTTGAATATGGGGCTTTAAGAAACTTCAGATAAATAGTATTTGAAATTGTGTTTTCTTGGTCTTTCTAATACCTCCTTTCTTCATTAATTCCACTTTCACAAACATATTAAAGTCAACCACTAAACCAAACATGAGAAGGGTTTGGAAGGGGGAGGGAATGAGGTGCGAATTGGGGAAGGGTTAAATGAGACCTGTGTGAATGTATGCCTCTACCAGTTTGAACCTCACAACAATATATGACTACAGTACACCAATAAAATAAAAAAATAAATAAAAAATAAAAATAAAGGCTAGCAGGGCCTTTATAGGGACATTATAAAGACATTAGTCTAACCACGTGCAGGAATACTATATCATTAATCAAGTCTACTCAAACAAAACAGAGAGAGCATAATACCCATGAAACAATGACAATTTTTAAAGTAAAAAAAAACTCTAGTCCTGGCTGATCACAAACATGATTTTTAATGGCTGCATTATATTCATGTGCCATAATGTAAACATTTTAAAATATTTTACCATTCATAAATTAATTTTGTTATGTCAACACACTAAAAATGTATGCAGCCATTAAGAATTGGTTCATTTTTTGCTATTAAAATAAGATAGCAATATATATTTAAAATATAAACTGTTATCCTAATTTCTGATTATTTCTTTGGAACCAATGAATGTGAGAAACTAGATTTGGGTATCTAGGATAGCTTACTCTTTGAGGCAAGCGAGCATATATTGTTGGGAAAATTAAAGAGAGGGTTATCAGTGTTTTGTAAAAGTATAAATTAATTTATCAACTTGTTTCTTAATATCTAGTTGAAACAGGATATGAAAATTGAATTTATCCTATAGTGTAGTGGAAATGGCATAGCAATGAAAGAGTTGGATCATAGAAGGTGAGTGCAGGGTAATTGATACCGATGAGGCAATACGTACTAGGTCAGTCTGTTCTGTTCCTTAATCAGTTGTGAATTATTTCTGGGATTCTGTTTCCTCTTCTCTAGAATGCTTCTGGGTGAAATACATAAATTCAGCGAAGCTTGGGAGGAAGGGCCAAGACATAAACGTATATACTTTGAGGTGGTCATTGTGGGGGTTATTATTTGCATATGATCAGTTGTTGGTTTAGCTCTTGAACTATCTTACCTAAAAGTTCAATTATTACATATTTCTGTATATTACCTAATTTCTCCCTCAAGCATCACCAAATCATGACAGAAAAATAAAAATGAAAAATGTACAACAATAAAAACCATTTGAGGAAAACATGACAAAGGGAAAAATCAAGAACATAAAAGCCAAAGGTGGGAGCCAGGAGTGTTGGCTAATGACTTGTGATCCCAGTACTTGGGAGGCTGAGATAGGAGGATTGCAGGTTTGAAGCCAGCCTCAGCAACTTATTGAGTCTCTCAGTAACTCAGCGATAGAGCATTTCCAAATAAAAAAATAAATTAGGCCTAGAGGTGTAGCTTGGAGGTAAAATGCCCCTGGGTTCAATTGCCAGTATCACACACACACACACACACACACACACACACACACACACACGCACACACACACACATGCAAAGGTAGATTCAAGTTTGTGTACCAAAACTGTAACTTTTGTAGAAGGAGAGATAGGCCTCCTAGTAGCCAATGCCAAGAAACACAGTTACATAAGCCATGGTATCACTAAGATAAAAACAAAAAACAAAAAACAAAAACAGTTGCCCAGGAGCTTTGTTACTTATGATTTGAGATTAGAAAGAAAAATTATCCCTAAAATCCTCAAAAGAAGAAATGTAGTAGAGATGTCATCAACATCCATATAGTACATATAATAGCTTCTCTCTTATAAGTAGGCCAAAGGCAAAAAAGTAAAGTATTCAATATTTATATAATATATTTAGAAATTGGTCCACTCAAATGGCTTCCTAAAACAGCCTAGACACAAAATTAAAAATACCCAGTGGAATGACTGCTGAAGGAAACTCACTGCACCTGGCTGATCCAGACCAATGCCTGATAGACATTCTATAAACAACACCTAAAAGATATGACTCACTCTGTTGGCCCTTCTCCAGAAAGAGCAGCAGTTCTGAAACAAATGATAAGCAAACCTATAGGTCAAGATAATTCAGAATGTTATTCTATTCTAAATTATTAAAGGCATGAGATTATAGTTCATTTGGGGATAGCCTTGGGTCCCTAAGAATTACTATCCTCAGGTGCAGATTGTGGAAAACTTTGCCATGTTGGTTTATCAAATCAGTGCAGCCCTGGGATCAATCAACCAAATCAAAACAGGATGTTTGCTATTATATAGTTATAGCTAAGAAGTATAATTTCAAAACCTTATATTGTAATCCAACTCTGTGGGGACAATGTACTAAAGGTTCTAGTGCTGGCTAGGGGGACTTTCGTCACTTCAGTACACCATTCTTAGGTGGGTTATATTACCTTTGTATATTCTTTCTCATAATTACACATCTATTACCTGAGTTGAAATTAAGAAACAGCGGGTGGAGAGGGTAATTTGGAAATTTTTTCCTTTTGCTTTCTCAGCTCTCCATCAAGGGAAATATTTATACCATTTCACTTGATCTGCATATTAAGAACCCAATGAATCCAGAAAGGCTCAGTTTGGCTACAGAGCCACTACTTGGCTCGCACTTGTACCACATCCCAGGTCTGATTATTACTCTAATGCTATCCCATAGCATTGAGCCAAAAATGGAAAGTTTTCAGCTCTTGGTTAAAAACATATGTCCTGTGGTGGATCCTAACATTAAAATGACCATTTTGCAAATTGAAATTAAAAATAACAAACACAATGACATGTAAACCTGAATCACAGGTCCCAAGACAAGGCTCTCAGTATTCTGGACCCTTTGGCTCTTCACAAATGCTATAAATTGAGTCAAGCTACCTCTCTGCAAATGAAGTATCCTTTCCCACTTCCAAGAATTTGTTCTCACCATTCTCCTTCATTTAAATATGTTGTTTCTTCCATTTTGGCTTGAGTCCTAAAACCATTACCAATGATAGTATAATTCCCATTCTCCTTAGAAATGCATCTCCATCAGCTCAGCAGGATATTATCTCTGTGTCCTCTGAATTTCAATAGGATTCAAATCCACAGTATTCATTCTTATTTGCTTACCAGTTTTCTAACCATGCATATTATTCCCCCGCCCCCCCCCTTTGCAAACTGCTTGCGGGATAAATAAGGCCAGGATTTGGCTTCCTCACACTAATAATTCCTTCTAGCACTCAGGTAGCACATGGAAAACACTTAGTAACTGAGACACAAAAGCCTCTTAACAGTCTAAATAAACAAGTTGCCTACTTCACTTTCTTTCACTGTAAACTTGACCTATCTTTTAATTTCCCATGTTCCCTGTTACCTTTCTTTTTCTTATTTATCCATGTGGTTTAAACACCAGATTGGATATAAATTCTTAGATGACATTTATGGGGAATACTTTCTATTCACTCAACTGATGTATATTTAAGGAAGACCAAGTTTGGAAATGCATAAATTTTACTTGCTTCTTCATAATTCATTATATGCATATTTTATCATTCATTTAACCAGTCCTATTAGTGTTTCATCCTTATAAATAATGCTGAGAAACATACCTACCTACATTTTCATATGCATCTCTTATTGTTTTTTGAGGTTAAATTCCTAGGATAAATAATTATTGATAACTTGTGATCCAGAAAAACTATGCCAACTTCATTTCCACTACCAGTATACAAGAGTGCTTGATTACAGAGAGTGGCTGCCTCAGGTTGGCAGTGGGAGGACTGGCAGTGGAGGAAGGGGGGAGAAAGTAAGGAAACCAGATTAAGGAGGATTAAGTATTAAAATATATGTAAAATAAAATGATTGACTCAGAAGTTTCTATTTTACTGGCCTCTCTACTGTTTCGTATGATGATCTTATATAATTTTTAAAAACCGTTTTTTTTTCCCTGAGGCACTAGGGATTGAACCCAGGGGCATTCTACCTCCAAGGTACATCCCCATTCCTATTTTATTTTTATTTTGAAACAGGATCTCCCTAGGTTGATGAAAATGTCACTATTTGCTGAGGCTGTCCTCGAACCTGCTATCCTTCTGTCTCAGCCTCCCAAGTACTAGGATTACAAGCACATACCACCAAGCCTAGAAAAAAAAATTAGAAGTCCCCCAATGCACATGATGTACTTTCACGAATATATCAATCACTAAACTGAACTTGAGAAGGAGGGAGGGTGAGGGAGTGGGGTGGGAATTGGGGAAGGGGTCAAATGAGAAATGTGTGCATATATGCCTTTGTCAGCTTGTACTTAACAAAGATGTATGATTACAATGCACAGATTAATAAAAAAAATTAGAAGATTGCCTATTGTGCACATTTGTCAGCAATGACTATTAGCATTATGTTTTCAACTTTGTGAATTCAATAAGTTAAAGATGGTATCTCATTAGTTTACAATTCCTTGATTACTATTAAGATTGAATATATAGTATATACTGTACATATGATCTAGCTATATTTTTGTCTCAAATAGTTTTTGGATAAATTTGTGTGTTACTTTCTAAAGGATATTCTGTTTCAAAATATAAAGGCATGCAAGAATATTTTCTTTTCAAAAAATGAAATTTTTACCCCAAATAACTACCCTCTCAGTAGGATCTTTACATGGGGTAGCCTTATTTGATCCTGTCCTCCTCATATTTGCGGCCCTCAAGGGGAAAAATATTCTCCACTACCAAATTGAACATAAATTTCCTAGAAGCAATTAAAAAAGAGAAACATTCAGAAAGCTCTTCCTTTCCAAGAACAATTGAATGGAAATCCTCTGGAGGAAAGTTTGGTCTCTGAGGAAAGGGATTAGTCTAACATATCAACACAGGGTTTTCCTGTTACTGTAGTGAGGGCAAGGAAATTTGTGGCTGAAACAAGTGTTTTGTTTTTGGAGGAAGAATGAGATACTAAAATTGGCATTTACCTAGAAAATACATAAAGGACATATGTAAACTCATGAATTATAGGAAGAAGGACCCCCAAGAAGGCAACAGAGAACAAAGGCAGGGAGCACTATCAAAGATTAGAGGACCCTAAACTTCCACTAGCCTCATTCCAACTAGCTTAAAGAAGACTATGTGTACATATGTGAATATACCAGTATCAATCCCAGTACTCCATATTGGGAAGGGCAGAAATGAGGAAGCAGGGGGAGGGGAGTGCTGTGTGCATGTATATCACTGTCAACATGATTTACATTATGTGAGACTATAATGCACCAATAAAAGCATAATAAAATAAAAAGAGGAAATGTCATTGAAAATAATTGACTCTTCATTATTTCATAACTTAAACTCACACTACAAAATGAGGAGCCCCACCAAATGCTATGGCCCCTCTTGCTATTAAATTGAATTCAAAAGGAGGAAGGAATTGAAAGCTAATGGGTATCTACAAATCTTAGAACCCTAGGAATAGAAATTATTTTAATATTTATAACCCAATCGCTTATAGAATTAAATGTTTTCCATACTGCTGGGGCCATTATGGAGTTTATTACTTAGATAGTCAAATGAGCTCCATATTGCTGAGGCCAAGTTCTTGGAATCATATCTTCTTATACTATTTCTTATTTATACCTCTTAACCATATCCTTCATCTTGGAAATGGTCAAAGTAAGTTTAATTTCAAACCATAACCCAGACTACACTTTTGAAATGATAAAAGAATTTGAAGGAACAACACCTTTTGCCTTGAGATTTAAGATGGTGAATCTACTTCTACATAGTTAAATAGACAACATAATTGAGAAGACATTTTGAGAGAAGTCCCAACCATGAATATGATACTGCAGACTGTCTGAACAAATGTCATCCACAATGCCTTTGTCCCCTGGGACTGGAAAAGTTTTTTTTTTATTCCCTTGTAAAAAAGGGTGGCCATTTGACCCACTTTTGATCAATATAAGAAGTCTTATTTTCAAGTGGATATACTTCTGGCAAACCCTTTTCAATTTGTTCTTTTATTCTTGCATGGAATATAGAAATGAGGCATGAAGTATAGTGATTGTAAGATCATGAGGATGAGAACCACATGCTAAGCCTGGTAGATTGCAAAAATAGAAAGATACACATCCTTTAAGACATTTGCCCTTAACTATCTTTTTCCAAGTTTATTCTGTGAGATAATCACAGATTTATCTAAGTCTCTATTAACTACACTTCCTGTTACTTGCATCCACTTTCTACTAATCGACCAGAAATAGATAGATTAATAATAATTGAGCTTTTCAATTATTATTAATTAGTAGAAAGAGGTAGGTACACATTAAAATGTAAAAACACTTCATAGATTCTATGGATGAAGTATATATTATGAGAAAAGTGGTTGGGCTAAATTGCACCCAGAAATCATATGAGGGCTTCAAAAATATGTAAGAGTTTGGAAATATGAAGCCTTGGTTGCCAAAAATAGAAGGGAAAGAACACTTTACTCTGCCTCATGTACAACATTGTCATCTCTATGCCCATGTTAAAACATGTGAGGAGACCTACAGATACTGCAATACAATGTAACTTCCCATCTTCCAACAAAATTTAATAGGACTTACCAGAGCCAACCATTTGCCAAGACTCAATAACACCTGTCTTCATTCTGCTTATAGTCTAATGTATATCTTTAATGCTATCTCAATAAATCATCTAGTCACAACTTAGTGGCTCCATAACTATATCTCAGAAACGCTGCTGAGTCTGGCCTAAAGTATGATTTTCCAAGTCCTCTGAACTAAAAACTATCCCTGCTCCTTATCATGTAGTAGTTACCTCACTCTAGAATATAGAAGGACCTCGTGTTGTCATTTGTGATCATTAAAAATCTCAGTGCAATTACGAACCTGGCAAAGATCTCAGGAGATCAAATCAATTTATTGTGCAACTCAAAGCTTCAAAGTCTCTGGAGAAAACCAGGATCCAAGTACTTTAAAAATTACCTCACCATCTATTTACCTCCTTGGAAACTACTTCAGAAATATCTGCAGCACTGGCTACCAAGGAAAGCCAACTTAGGAAAAGTTCCTCCTGCATACCAATGTTGCTACTAATTTGAGGAGAAAATTTTCTTTGGCCAATCATTTCACCTAAATTCATATAAGCATTACATGATTCTAATCCTTTGTGCTGCCAATTCTAAAGCAAACTTTCTCCCTGTCCTTATCACACAGACATTGAAATATGAGGAAAGTCCCTTACAAATATAGCTTCTTACCTCCCATTTAATTGAAATACTCATCTACCTCAGAGATGTTAGAGAAAGACAAAGGGTAGTAAATTAATGTGGCATTGTATAGAATCAACAGAAATTCAACTGTGTCCTCAAAAGAATAAAACAAAAAGCCATTAAATTATAACTTATTCTTTCAGAATCATCTGGAAAAAATATCCTGCTGGCAATATGCATGAACAACCATAGAAACATTCTTCAGCCTTATTACCTTGTTATTCTGGTCTAAATTTGTTTTTCACATTTTTAGTGCTCACTCATGCATTTAAAGCCTCAAAGCAGTTTGGAGCTCTGGATTTGAACTTGGGCTACCTGAGGGAGAAAGGGGCTTCACACAGGTTGATCTGTAGCTATGGATCACTAGAGACAACAGCAAGATGGCTTCCATAGCCTCCATAGCCCCCTCAAGTCTTTTCAGGGTTCCCCAGTCTGCCTATATCACAAAGTAAATGGAGATCTAGGGCAAAGAAATAAAGGCAGTTTCTGAGTTATGATGCTGAACACTTGGATGAATACCAGGAAAGATTTTCATATTAACATCTCTTTTACAATATTCACCCCACCAAACCAATGCCAAATCTCTAATTTTAGTGAAAGATCAATAAGGTTACTTGGAACTCATCCCTTTTCAATACTGAACAGGACCTACAGTAAGGCCTGTAATTTATCATGATATCAAGACCCCACATATTCTCTTACATTTGCATTAGTGAGAGGATAACAAGCCAAAAGTCAAAAGTGTTGCAAGCTGTATTTTAATTAATTTTATATATTATGTGTGCAGACATACTCTCCAGAACACTTTAACCCCTATATAAAAGAAACTTTCCTTCCTTGCTAGTTTATACTCTTAATTCCATAACAACTTCTATAAGCCTCCTAATTTCTATATGCATCTTTATTTATGTTAATAATCTCATTTAGCCGGGCGTAGTGGCGCACGCTTGTAATCCCAGCATTCGGGAGGCTGAGACCGGAGGATCCGGGTTTGTGGCCAGCCTCAGCTACCTAGTGAGGCACTCCACAACTTAGTGAGACTCGGTTTCAAAATAAAGAATAAAAAAAATAGGGCTGGGGGTATAGCTCGGAGGCAGAATGCTCCTGAGTTCAACACCCAGTACCACAAAAAAAAAAAAAAAAATCTCATTTATTTTGGCTGTCACATAAGGCATAAACTATGACTTTTATTTAGTTACCTAGCTCACTATTCCCTACAATCCTAAGAGAAAAGTTAGACAGAAGTAGGAAACACCATTACAGGGATCTCCTCCAAAATAATTAATTTATACAGTACTATATAACAAATTATATCTTGACAGATGAATCTTTTACTTAAATTGGTTTGTATCTACATGAATAAAAATATATATACAAATATTTTTAACTAATGATGTTTCTTCTGAAATAATCAAAATGTTAAAATGTACTTAATTTACTAATACTGAGAAACTTCTTATGGTGAATCCATGCTTAATGAATTCAGTTAATATCAGACACTTAACTTTATTGAATATCTGACATTTATTAAATATCTAATTTCATAGAAGACATTGTATTGTGCATAGTAAAAGAAAGCAAGCATTTGGTTCAAAACATCTATAAATAATTTTTTAATTCTGCAGACTCACAAGGGTACAGTAGTATATGCTAATAATTCCACTGCTTGGGAGACTGAGGAGGATTGCAGATTTGAGGACAGGACACAGTAATTTAGCAAGACCTTGTGTCAAAATAAAAAAAACAGGGCTGGAGTGTAATGCAGATGTAGAACAACCCTGTGTTTAATCCCCAGAACCCCCTTCCTCCCCACACACCTTCAGATTCTGTGAAAAGTTATTCACATTTCAACACAATTTAGAGAAGTAGGATTACATAGGTTGTTCACAGACTCCAAAGCATTCTGCTTACCTCTAAAATTTCTCCTTCCCCTACTTCCTATTGTATGGAAAATAAAAGGCTAGGATATCATAAGATGTCACCTTACCAACAGTCAATGAAGTTTCTAAGAGATTATTCAGTAAGGCAGAGGTGGTTTTTATTTGTTTTGGTTGGCTGTTTGTCCTCAGTGAAATATTCTTCGAAACTTCCAATTTCTGGCTATGATGAGCTAAGAACTTATAGCACTTCCTCCCTCCCCAGCACACTTACACTTGGAAAACAGTTATAAAGCTCAGATAGAATAGGGAAGATAAATGAACTTAAGATACTGGACAGTGAACAGAAGCAAGCATACAGACTCAGATAAGGAACCCACAATTGCTAGGAGGAATGCAAACAGGGAGGTATACAAATTAGGCTTTCATCACCTTGGCTTTTAGCCTGGACTGAGTGCAGCACTTGTGGTGAACAGCAGCTAGTGGAAGAGAAGGAGTACTTTGGGAAAAAAAAAAAAAAACTCCTCTTTTCTGGCCTAAAGAATAGAAAAAGTCAAGCATTGGAAAATGCTGAACAGAGTATGGTAATACCATGTGGAAGAGAGCAGAGAGGGAATTCTCAAACTCTTTTCTACTCAAAAATACAAGTAAACCCTGAACTAAGTTTGTGTGGAATAAATGGAAAACAAAAGAACAATTTGGAACTGAGACTAGACTTGCCATCCCAAAGGTACTGGAGAGTGCAGAAGCAGATAGATACAGGTGGAGTATGTGAACTCACTTGGAGGGGAGATGGTGTGTCTTTTAGTCTGGGACTAGGTATAGTCAAAACATGTACAGGAGCAGTAGGTACATACGAAAAACCTAGTTATTCAGGCTTTCAAAACCAGATACAATGAATCCAAGAAATCATGATTATTGAGAAACGATAAAGAGTAGATTCTTTTTTTTTTTTTTTTGGTTTTTTTTTTTTTTTGGTTTTTTTTGGCGGTACTGGGGATTGAACTCAGGGGCATTCTACCTCCGAGCTACACCCCCAGCCCCATTTTTTATTCTTTATTTTGAAACCGAGTCTCACTAAGTTGCGGAGTGCCTCACTAGGTAGCTGAGGCTGGCCTCGAACCCGGATCCTCCGGTCTCAGCCTCCCGAATGCTGGGAT
>PVLC010017901.1:0-32737 GCA_004027655.1 Graphiurus murinus
GGCATGGTGCTGCACCCCTGTAATCCTAGTACTTGAGAGGCTGGGACAGGAGGATCACAGATTGAGGATAGCCTCTGCAAGTAGTGAGACTCTCGTTTCAAAATAAAAAATAAAATAGGGCTAGTGTGTAGCTCAGAGGTAGAATGCCCCCTGGGTTCAATCCCCAGTACCACAACACACACACATACAGAGCCAGCCAGCAAGTACATGAAAAGATATTCAATCAGCAGCAATCATCAGAGGGTACAAATTAATACCACAGTGAAATACCACTGTGTACCCACCTACATGGCTAAAATACCAAGAATTTCTTGTAAATGTAAATCATAAACATGGGTTTGCTACATGACCAAGCAGTCCAACTCTGCTAGGTACTTATCCAAGGAAATGAAAATTGATGTACGTGGAAACACATGTATGTGAATGTTTTTAGCAGTTTGGTTCATAATTGCCTTAAACTGGAAATAATCGAAATGTTCTTCAACTGGTAAGTGTATAAACAAATAGTGGTATGCCCATAAGATGGAATATTGCTCAGCAGTAAGAAGAAACTAACTACTGATCATGCAAGATGGCCGAATGGCAAATACATTAAGACAAGTGAAGGAACCTGCTTCTATGACTTTCTGGAGCAAGCAAAACTGTAGGGATAGAAACCAGATGAGTGGTTGCCAGGACTGTAAAGTGGCACAAAGGATTGAGGAGTAATGGAACTGTTCTAAATGAATATTTGACTATATGCAGCCTTCAAAATTTATAGAACTAAGCCAGGCGTGGTGGCACAGGCTTGTAAGCATTTGGGAGGCTGAGACTGGAGGTTCCCGGTTCGTGGCCAGCCTCAGCTGCTTAGTGAGGCCCTCCGCAACCTACTGGGACCCTGTTTCAAAATAAAGGATAAAAAATAGGGCTGGGCTGTAGCTCGGAGGTAGAACGCCCCTGGGTTCCATCCCCAGTACCCCCCCCCCAAAAAAATTATAGAACTGTGCTCTGAGAGGTAAATTTTAATGTATGTAAAGCATACCTCAGTAAAGCTGGCTTTAAAATATTTCATGGACTGACAACACCAAGTGTTGTCAAGGATGTGTAACAACTTACCTGGACGTCATTGCTGCTCATGAGAGTAGAAATTGCCACTTTGGAAAACAGCAGTTTCTACGAAGTTAAACATAGATCTGCCACAATACCCAACAATCCCATACCTAGGTGTTCACTCAAAAGAAGTGAAAATACATGCCCAAATGGGCTTGTACATGAGTGTTTATGGTGGCTTTGTTCATGGTAAACAATAACTGGGAACAACCCAAATGTCAAGTGTTAGAATGGTAAACAATGTGTTATATCCCATAGTTTTGTTACTAATTAATTATTCCATAGTGACAAATTTGCAATTCGCAAAACAATATGAGTGAATTTATTTATTTTGGTACTGGGGATGGAACCCAGGGGCATTCTACCTCTGAGCTATGCCCCCAACCCTATTTTATTTTTTAGTTTGAAACAGAGTCTCGCTAAGTTCCTGGGGCTGGTCTCAAACCTGTGATCCTCCTATGTCAGCCTTCTAAGTACTAAGATTACAGGCATGTACCATCACGCCTGGCCATGGGTGAATCTTAACTACCATATGCTGAGCAAAAAGAAGCCAGATAGAAAAGTGTATGGTACATGGCTTCATTTATATAAAATTATAGAGGAGAAAAAGATGTCTGTGAGAACTGGGCTAGAGGAAGTAGCCTGGGTGAAAGCACACCAGCGGTGGCCCTGGGGTGGGTGGAGAAAGCAGGACCTGACAACACCGGCCGACTTTGGAGGGTGAAGGGAATGTGTCTCTGGATTGTGGTTACATAGGTGTATTGGTCAGAACTCATCCAACTTTATTTTTAAAATGTGTATATTGAATGTAAGTTATGATTTTAGAAAGTTAATTTTAAAAAAGAAGAGGCTCTGGAAGTTAATTTTTAAAAGGTTTCCACTATTGAGTAGCTTTCAAGAACAGCTCCGCTGACTTTCCATGATTTATGAACATGAGCAAAGGGTAGCGTTGGAGGCAGGCCTGCTCTGGCTTTCTGCTAGCTGCTAGATGATTTAGTCTCAGAGTTTATAATCTTGTCTCAGCTAGCTTTTTCTATCCTTAAGAGACAGAGTAGGGAGGTTGGCAAGGTTAATGCCTTCTACTTTGCTAGTTTCCATGAAACTTGCAAATGTATTGTGTTCTTTGACAGTATTGCATTGTTCCTTAGCCATGGATTTTGGGGGAGAAATATGGTAAGAATATGCCATTGTTTATTTTATTTTTATTTATTTACTTTATTTATTTATTTATTTTAGGTACTGGGGATTGAACTCAGGGGCATTCTACCTCCGAGCTATCCCCCCAGACCTATTTTTTATTCTTTATTTTGAAACAGGGTCTCACTAAGTTGCTGAGTGCCTCACTAAGTAGCTGAGGCTGGCCGAGAACCCGAATCCTCCGGTCTCAGCCTCCCAAATGCTGGGATTACAAGCGTGCACCACCACGCCCGGCACAATTGTTTATTGATTGAAAGGCCCATGTATAGACTTCATTTTTATGTCAAGTCAGGTTTCTAGAAAAGCCTAGAACCCTCAGTCTCTGGGAATGTGCTGAGGGCTCCGGGTGCTGTGTGTGATCCTAGCCTTGCAGGTCAGCAGTGCATTGGATCCCTGAGGTAAAGGACCAGGTGCCCTTACAGACTTGATCATTCCACCATGTCAGTGCATATGTTGTTAGTGTTCCCTAATAGGATGTATATGCACTGGACAGATGTTTCCTGAGCATCTCCTGTGTGCCAGGTTTCATATTGGGTGTTCTGGTTCCAGAAGTGATTAAGACATGGTCCTTAATTCTCAGTGAGGTCGCAGGTTGGTCAGTAAGTGAGCTAAGGGAAGGCTGGACTTCCAGTCTTGCCCCTACTTCTCCTCCATTCAGAACAAGCGTACCACCCCCTGACTTAAAGCCCTTTAGTGGCTCCTCCTTTTTCTCTGGGTGAAATTCAAGCTCCATAATATAACTCTCTATAATCCAGGCTCTGCCTGCCTCATCTCTTGTCACCCTTTTAACCACTGTGCTCCATACAAGCATCTTCACTTCCATCCACAGGAGCCCCCAGACGTTTCGGAGTCAGAGCATCTCATTGGACAGACCCACAGCCTGGTCAGGAATAGAAGTTATTCTTTCTTTATTCATCTGGTGCTTTGGGTGTGTGCTCAGTGTGTGGGGCCATAGGAACATGGAGACATGGAAGAAGCAGTCTCCATTCCTGGAAAAGGAGAGATGAGCACGGCTGGGGGCAGGAAGGGAGACTGGGGGAATGCAGGAAGGCAGAGTGTGTTTGGGCGGGCAGTGATAGTTTACTGTTTAGCTGGAACCTAGGGTGTGTGGTTGAGAAGGACAAAAAGTGAGGCAAAGAAGTAGACGGGAGGGACCAGGCTGGGTACAGTCATAAAAACAGGTTTGGACTTCACATTTTGGGCAGCAAGGAATCAGCTAAGATGTTTAAGCCAGAGAGTGATGTGGTTAGCTCCACACTCTGATGAGTCCCAGACTGAGGATAGAGTTCTATCCTACCCATCATTGCTTGTCTGGTTCCTAGAATCTGGCCAAAATTTCGCTCCTAAGTCTGCTGGTATTAGACTTGGGGTCAGCGAGCCATTTGCATAAGAGAATTACCATCAGCACCACCTATAACCTGTGTCCAGCCACTGTCCCTCATGCCTTAAAGAAACTGCCTGTTGCTTCCTGTTGTGCGTCAGGCCACTCTCCACGAGTGCTCATTCCATGACTTATACATTCCACGCAGGAAGGGAAGGAGCGTCGTGATCTAGTGAGCCCTGCCCCGAGCGTGTGTGTATGATTTGTCAACAATCGAGGAGTTTATGGGACTTTATGGGGCTTCATTAAAGATGCTGGGGCAGGAGCACTGTGGGACATCAGAAGAGACCTCAGCAGTAAACCACAGCTCTGAGCTTTGGAATGCAGTAAATGTTTAAGAGACTTCCTTCCTTTCATTACTGAATTTTACTTTACTTTTATACCAGTAAAGAGTTGTGTTTTATTGGTTGAAATTTCTTGATTCCGTTTTCCCCAGGTCTGTTTAAAAGCTACATTTTATCTTTGAGGATGTTTGGCTCGTGGTGGAGGAAGTGCTGCCAGCGAATTCAATTAACTGGCAGAGCTCACAGATATTGTACACGGATTTCTCTTTTTTTCTTCTTCTTCTTTTTCACAACTGCTACATAAACACAGCTGGGTTTAATATTTGTCGTAACAAAGATTTAACTTGAATCATTTTACTCCTGGTAATTAATGCTTGGAATCTCGGCTCCTTCTCGTTCGTTTGTAATCCTCTGCATTTCTTTACTCTAGCTATCTAGATAATGAAGTGTGCTCCTCTAGGTCTTTGCCCTGCCTTAAAACTGCTTAATATTTGGCCGTTCCCACTAGAGAGCAGATGCTTTTCTTTGCAAGAATTGAATTTCTGTCAGCTCTTTTATGCATCATGTGTTTGGAACTGTAAGTGGATCAAGTTGTTCATCACAGCAGGGACACTGTGAAACACATCTATTATACACACTTCCCACCCCCCCTTCCTGTTTTTTTTTTTTTTTTTTTCCTCCCCTGAGGAGGTGGAGATGCCCGAATCCCCTTGGGAGATACTGCGCTCTGTGTGGATGTATCCATGTGATCCGCCATGGATCCGGCCTGGCCGCTTCCCCTGAGCATGTAAAGCTATATCCACTCGGCCCATGATTGTTGCCGAGACAAATCCCACTTTTATCTTGGTAAACACCGAGCACTTCATTAACTCCCAAATACACACTGAGTTTGGGTCACTAAATAAATCCACTAGGCTCAGCATAATGAATGACATTTCAGTAATTGATGCCCTAGAAAATGTTAATTGTGAGCCCATTATTCTTTTTTATGCTAAAATTAGGGCTTGAACAGTTTTGGCTTTGGAGTTGGACTAGTGTGGAAGAATAGCCACCATCTATTAAGCTCCTACTGTGTGCTGGGCACTGTGCTAGGGACTTTGAAAAATCTCAACATTAAATCTGCATAAAAGAAACTAAGTAACCTGCATAAGGACCCAGATAATAGCCAGCAGTGGAGGCAAAATTTGAAGTCGGGTCTGTCTGAGCGCAGTGAGTCCATGTACTGTGGGGCGTGGCACCCTCCTGCTCTGGACTCACTACACCGACACTCATCAGTTGATCATTCAAGATATTGGTCTATCACATGTTTAGTACATGTAACATTCCATCTTCATCATCCCATTCTACAGCAAGGCCAGTGGCACTTGCGAACATCTTTGTATCCATCTAAATCTGACCTCCTCGTGGTGATTGGAATAGTTGCCTTCGTTTTGCTTTTCTATCAGAGCTCAATGCACCTTCCCAAAACAAACCGTTTTCTTGCCTTTTGGGTTTTGTGAGCTCCAATTCCTAGATTCAGATGTGCACTGATGGGTAAAATTTTCAAATCTAAGTGCTTTTGTTTGTCAGCGCAGCTTTGAAAAGCCAGTGTCTTGCTGATGTTCCTGCCGTGATGTGCTCATCTTTTGGCTCCTCAAATCGTGATTCTGAGGGCAAAAGTACATTTGGTGCATTTTTAATGGATGTCATCCAGTTTGCAAGAGTCATTGTGGGACATTCATGTCTAGTCTGGGATAACTGCTCATCTGTAGAACTAATTATAGTTGAATGGGAAGGTGGCTTTTGCTTATGAAGAAAGTTGTTAGTCTCTTGATAAGCAATTTTAGTTAAGATTGACTTTAGTCTTCCTCTAAATACTTTTCATTAGAACTAGGCATCAGTGTCCTGCTTCACTGGAAATAGAGCACTCTCCCTCCCCTTTATTTTTGGTTTGCAGTCCATTTTGTTGTTGAAAGATGTTGGTAGTTTTAATAAACATCCATGGAGGCTGTATTGTAAAAAAAAAAAATGTATAACTTACATTTTTATTTTGTGTGTTCTGTTTGCAAGAGAATGCTTCTTGGTTTATTCATGTTGACAACTGAAAAGCCTTAGACCTAATTAAAAGAATTTCCAGGAGCACCTTTACTGAACCATTTCATTACGCAGCACTGCACAGATTGCGTTGTGAAGCATGGTGATAGTTTAAATCTGACCTTTAATCCTGAACTGCCACAAGTATGGGGAGGAAGCCCTTCTTTGAAAATGCTCCCCGGGTGCATACGTATATATGCATACATGCATGCACATATTTGGTTAGAAATAATCTTTTTATTGAATGGCCACCTAATAATATAAATACACATTTACTTTGAGCTCACAAATAGTCTCTTGTAGCTTGGGTAGGATTTTCAAGCTGCATTAATTGTGTGTGGTGTTAAAGCTAAATTGTTTTATAGGGAAAACAAAGACAATTTTACTTACTCTGGGCAAAAAAAAAAAATATTTGGAGGAAGGTGTATTTTACAAATAAAAAATATGAAAGTCTTTGCTGCTGTGTGTTTCAGTTTCAAATGCTGAGATACGAGATTAAATGTGTGGGAAGGGACCAGAGTGCAGGAGTGCGTGCAGGACTCCTCCTGCCCTTCCTTTGGCAGATAGTAGAAATGAGCCTTTTTTGGTTGTCTTAAAACTGTGCTCTTTCACTCCAAGAATGCCATTTGAGGAGTCAAGAGTTTGTTCATAGGATGCTCACCAGAACCATTAGAGCACATGGTGAAATCACCATCCACATAATGAAAATTGATCCTTTTGTCTGACAAAAAGCTGCTCAGAATTGCATAACACCTGCCTCTAACTTTCTGACTTATATTCGGCCCATGAGTTGTCAGGAAAGATGGAAGGAGCTGAGACCTGGGCCCCGAGGGTCACTGCCCGCCCCAGCTTGGAGCTCCGCATAACTAGCACGGCCCCACTCCCCCATGGAGAACCAGGATCTTTGAGGGGAAAATGGGATGCAGAAGAAGCAATTAAAGCCAACTGGGGTCAAGGTCCAACCATGTTCTCAAGGAAGAAATAGAAAAGCAACGAATGAGAGGAAGCAGTAATGGAGATATATTAAGTCGGGGAAAAATAAGCTAGTATCATGGACAAATGTAATTTGCTGGTCTGAGAAGCCCCGGCAGCAGTGAAAATTAATGGAATAGCAGATGTTGGCGTGAGATCGACTTGGGCTTGACTTTGGCTTCTACCCCTTGCTGTAGAGGGGGCTGAGTCTCTTTCCTGAGTGGTGGGGGAAACTGCCCACCACACGCAGTTGTCTTGAAATTCTAACACACTGCTGAGTATAAGCATACTTGCCACGGCATTTGGTGACTAGACTAGTAAGGTGCTTGGTGCATACTAGTTCCTGGTGAATTCCTGGTCCTCTCAAAACTATTACTGGAGAGTGCTGTGGGATTGCCCTTATGTATCAAGACTTGCTGCATCAAATTTGAGGCAAGAACTAATGAAGGCACAGGTAGATACACCTCACCATTTTCCCTTTTGTGGTACTGGGAATTGAATCTAGAGGTATTCTAGCCCTGTGCTACTTTCTGATTTTTGTTTTGAAACAAAATCTTACTGGGTTGCTGAGAATCTCTACACTGCTGAGGCTGACCTCAAACCTATGATCCTCCTGTCTCAGCCTCCCAAGTACTGGAATTACAGGCATGTGCCACCACTCTTAGCTCTTTACACCACTCCTTCTGCCCTCTCCATACCAAAGCAGGCCCCGGAGGATTTCAGAACAAAGCCTTGATGTGTAGTTTATTCAGGAAAGGAAGAACCAATCAACTTGCCTTAGTCCTAAAGGAGAAAGGAAAATGGGACTAGACTGCCCCTCTGCAGCGGCTGCTGGGTGACTGATCTGTGAATCAAACAAAAATTCAACTCCAATTCCAACACCCAGCAGTTAGTGCATTTCCTAGGGGAGAGATACCAGGCCCTCTGAGCCATATCTGTAGAAGAACCCATGTCTAGTTGAGGTGTTACAGGAATGGACTTGGTCCCTACCTTCCTAGACAATGCTGAGAGACAAATTTGAGTTAGCTTGTTGTGAAAAGCACCCTTACACTTTGCTGTATAACTTAGAGGAAAGATAGGCTGAGTTTGTAACAAGGGCCTCAGTCTAGTCTGAGGTCCAGCCTGAGGAAGTGGTATTGAAGCTGAGGCCTGGAGTTGAGCAGTGACTGACCGAGGGCCCTGTACTGTCCAGTGTATAGCCACTGTGCACATGTGGCTATTTAGATTTAAATTGATTGAAGTAAAATGAAACTTTGAGTTTCTCAGTCCCACTGGTCACATTTCAGTTGCTCAGCAGCAGCTATGCCATCGGACAGCACTGGACAGTGATGGATTATTTCCATCACTGTAGAAAGTTCTATGGGACAGTTCCGAATTCTAGGCAAGGGTTGATGGTGGGTGAGAAAGCACCCAAGGCCTGAGGTGGGAGCCCAGAGGGTGCTGCTGAAACCGTGGAGGGGATGCGGGAGCCAAAACACCTGGGGCCTTGCAAGCCACGCTGGGACTTTAGTCTGTATCCTCAGAGCAATGGGGAGGAGGCCAAAAGAGGCCAGCACTGATAGAATAAGTAGACAGGAATGCCTTTGAGGTGACACTTAATAGTATGCCATCTTTAATGCCCTCCAGGCCCCACAAGTTGCAACCAAATAATGAGGAAATAAACCCATAGCTGAATGCTTCATGTATCGCAGGGTTGTCTTCATTCTTCAGAGGAGAAAGATATGTAAACTGGTACATAAGGAGCTAAATAATAGGATGACGATATATATGATGTGAATGCCCCTTTTAAAATAGTAATATGCTCATTTGTGGCTGGCTTGTGGGCGCTCAACTGGAAGTCCTTGGACTCAGCCCTTGTTCGTCTGTGATGCTGTTACCAGCATGTCTCTAGCACAGGGTATGTACAGATTGGGTATCACCAAAGGGGCAGGCTCATGGACCCTGAAAAGAGCCTTTGGGGCTGACAGGGGCATCACAGAAAGTTGGAGACTTTTTTTTAAAATAGAGGATTTTGTTTAAGAATACAATGACGATATCCCCAGCCTTGAAATGGATTTTGAGGCCTCTCAAATCAAGTAGAAGACAAAATTGGAAATGGGACTTGAACCAAAGGCCATAGAAGGCTTTGGAATCTGGACTATATTGTGTTAGCAGTAGGGACTGACAATTTCAGAAGAAGAGAGGGACATGATTCGACCTCTTGTTTTTGGAAGACAATTCAATACAAAGGGCGGATTAGACCAGGAAGAAAGCTGAGGAAAAGATACCAGGAATAGTTGGAATAGTCCAGGTAAAAAATGAAATGTGAACAAAAAACTGGGCATTCTACTACACCCATTATCCTTCCCCTCCCCCAATTTGGTACTAAGGATTGAACCCAGGGGCATTCTACCTCTGAGCTACACCTCCAGCCCTTTTTATGTTATTTTATTTTTCTATTGCGATTGTTTTCTTGTTTTATTGATATGCCCATCTAATTTCTTTTTTTCTACCTCACTGATGCATTATATCTTACATCATAACGTAGTTCACAGTGATAGTGACAATATGCATGCAGCACTTGGTGACCTTTCCCGGGTCCCTCCCCACTGCCCTCTTCCCCATACAAGGTAGTGAGCTTGGCAGTGGTATTCTCACATAATGTATGTAATGTCAGTGGAAGTGTTTCCTTTATTCTCCCTCTCACCTCCCCTTCCTCCCCAAAACCACCTCCTTTGCTCTACTAGAGTTTCTCCTCCATTACCTGAAGTCCCTCTTATATCCCAGTTACCGCCTAGATTCTGAATATGAGAGAAAATATAACCCTTCACTTGACTGGCTAATCTCACTTAACACGATGTTCTCCAGGCCCATCTATTTTCCTGCAAGTGACATAATTTTGCTCTTCTTTATTGCTAAGTAGAACTACATTGTGTGTATATCCTGTAATTTGTGATCCATTCATCTGTTGATGGACACCTGGATTCATTCCATAATTTGGCTACTATGAATTGTCCTGCTATACACATGGGTATGCATGTGTTATTGATTTCAATATCTTGAATATCTTCAATATCTCTGGGTATCTTTGGAAAAATACCCAGAAGTGGTATAGCCAGATCATATGGTGGATCCATTCCCAGTTTTCTGAGGAACCTCCCACTAATCTCCATAGTGGCTGCATTAATTTGCAATCTCACCAACAGTTTAGAAGAGTTCTGATTTCCCCACTTCCTGGCCATCATTTATTGTTGTTTGGCTTCTTAATGGTTGTTATTCTAATTGGGGTTAGACGGAATCTCAGTGTAGTTTTAATTTGCATCTCCCTGATTGCTAATGGTGTTGAACATTTTTTCATGTATTTATTGGCCATTTGTATTTCTTCTATTGTGAAGTGTCTATTATTTTTTTGAAACAGCATCTTGCTAAGTTGCTAAGGCCAACCTCGAACCTGTAATCCTCCTGTCTCAGCCTCCCAAGTACTGGGATTACAGGCATGTACTACTATGCTAGGCTTCCATTATCTATTTTATGTCGTGTGTGTGTGTGTGTGTGTGTGTGTGTGTGTGTGTGTGTGTGTGTATAACTGATGACTGAACCCAGGGGCATTCTACCTCCGAGCTATACCTCCAGCCCTATTTTTTATTCTTTATTTTGAAACAGGGTCTCACTAAGTTGCAGAGGACCTCACTAAGTAGCTGAGGCTGGCCTCGAACCCAGATCCTCTGGTCTCAGCCTCCCAAGTACTGGGATTACAAGCATGCACCACCACTTCTGGCTGTCCATTATATTTGAATCCTCAACTTATACACATTATAAAATACCTCATTTTACAGCAAAGGAACTACAGCTCAAAGGTTGAGAAAGTAGGGAAGCCAGCTCTACCATCTTGGACCTAGGCTTATCTGACTGTGTTTGTGTGCTCCAGCCTGAGAAGCCAGTGAGGATGGAGGAGCAGATAAAAGCCAAGAGACCAGAGAGCAGCGAACTGTGACCAGCGCAGCAGGGGCGGGCAGTGCTGTGTTTGCTACTGTACCTGTTGAGTTTGCCATATTGGATAAGACTTTGACTCACCCAGCGTCCAGAGCTTCATTTTCCATGCAGTGGTGGTTATATCTCGGCAATGGCATTCTGCAGAAGAGGGATAGATGAAGATTTCTCTCCTGGTCCTTCCCAGCTGAGATCAGTTCCTCCTAGCAATTCATGGCTGAAGAATGTGATCCTAGGCTTTCCTCCAAGCAGAGAGACACAGTCTGGAGATGCTTGTCCCCGTGATGAAGCACTTGCTCATTTGTTCTTTCATTCAGCAGAAGATGCCGAGTGACTGCTGGGCCACGAACGTGCTGGGAGCTCATGGGCTGCAGCAGAGGTGTAGACACTCAGCTCAGGGAGGGCCACCTACACCGTCCCAGGGAAGGGGTTGGCCTAGTGGTCAGAGGGGGCTTCACAGATGGGGAGACATCTGGATCCTTATCCCCAGGCAATGAGTAATTCAACTATTAAAGAAAAATACTTCGTTTTAATTCTTTATTATAAAAGTAACATATGCTTTTTTATAAAGGATAATCGAAACAATCACGTGTATAAAATAGAACACGAAGGCATCTTTGCATGGTTAAAGCTTGATATGTGGCGTTTTAGATTTTACTGTGTACATATATATTTACATATAATTTTTAAATGATTCATGCTGTTTGTATTACCCTACAACCTGCATTTTTCCCCATCTGACAGTATTTTTGTGGACACCTTGGCACGTCAGTTCAGAGAGCACTGCCACTAGCAGCTTTCCCGCATTTTATTGGCATGACGTGGTGTGATTTGTTCAGAGGCCCTATTGATAGACACTTAGATGGTCTTCCAGAAGATGAGTGGTGTTCACAAGCAGGACATCTGTCCACAAGCAGGGCTGGAGAGCAGTGTGGGATGGGCAGCTGGGAGCGCTGACCAAGGCCAGCCGCAGACAGCTCTGGGGAGGCTGGTGTTCTTGGAAAGGCGATGATGGTGAAGGGCAGAGACATTGAAAGGTTTGGAGGACTGCAGTGATCAGATTTGGATACTTCTGAAGTACTAGGACAGCTATGGGCAGATGGCATTGAGAAGAAACGGAAAAAGAAAAAAAAAAGCCAGTTAGGGAGTTACGGCATCAGTTGACAGGAGGGAGGCTGCAGCTGCACCTCCAGGGCCCAGGGGTGGGGTGGATTCAGGCCCCTGCTTGGGTGGCACTGATGAGATATGAGGATGGCAGTCTCCCGCGTGGCCTGATGATGCTTGAGTGTGGTCTGATGATGCTGTGTTACCCAAGATGGGTGGAGAGGAGGGGGGGGCTGCAGAGAGGAGCCGCAGAATTTACTTTCATACTCTCTTCCCTTTGTTTTCTGTCTTCCTCCTGTGACACCTGATTAAAGGAAGGAGCCATCCCCAACAGCACTTCCAACACCCCCAGACTACCCAAGTGAACCCCAACGTAATGATTTGACCAGCACCCTAGGAGTACGCAGGGCAAGTTCAGCTTCAGATGTACAATGGCAGGTTATTTAAGCTTTACGTTTTCTTCCCTTGCTTTTATTTAAAAGACAAAATGCGATCAGCAGCTATCAGATGCACATAGACTTGCAGTTTCAAAGTTTAAGGTGTTCACAGGTCAAGACAAAAGCTTCTCTGTGTTGCAGGATGGCGGAGGTCTTCCAAAGCCTGGCCTGGGTGGTCACAGGGCACCAGGAGCCCAGGACCACTTGGCTAGTTTCAGGCCAGCGGGGGCTGGCTCGAAGGAGCCCTCTCCTATTTGCTCAGTTACAATCGGAGACTCCTTCTTTGTGTAAAATGGTAATGAGGCCATTAGGAGAGGCTCACCTGAAGTGCAGCTTGTGAATCCAAGGTAATTAAACACCTCCCGAATGAAAGAGAAAGGCCAGGGAAGGTTAAGTGAGGAATAATCTGCAGCACAGGTGGCCCGAGGCCTTTGAGAAGCCCGAAGAAGAGCGACAGTGGCTTGCGCCATTTCAAAGGATGGAAATGTCACCCTCGTCTCTGACGGGGGCAGGATTTATCATCGGGAGGGGTGATGAGTGGGTAATATTTTTAACATTTTAATAAAGCACATTTCTTTGTCACATTTCTTTTTCAAGTTGAAAGTCCATAGCAGAGTCAGCCCCACTGCAGAGCGGCCTGCCTCGCTCCTCTGGGCTCTTACCACTGTGGCACTGGGCTCCTGGGTCCTAGGAAGGGAGGTCACAGTAAACCAGTCACGGAACACCCAGGTGTGGAGGTGGACTGCACGCTGCTTTCCGAGAAACTGATTTCCACGGCTCACCTTCAAGCCGAGGAGGGGTAGCCCCTCTATACATGTTCCCACTGCTGCTGACCACCCTTCATTCACAGTCCAGGCCTGCGGCATACCCCTCCAACAGCAGCAAGGGAGCACTCCCTAGACTCCCCTAATCTTTACTAATGGCTTGCTGTGCACTGAGCACTGTGTTCTGTGACTTTGTGTGTCCTTTTAGCTTAACTTCATTGCATAAAGTCTGGTAAAAAGGATTTTTGCTATGAAAATTGTTGCCTCAAAAATCTCTGCTGTCTCCACACAAAAGTTTACACATGAATCCTCATAACAACTTTATACATGATGACTAAAATGTGGAAAACTGATGAGCAGATACACCAGATGTGTTATACCCATACAGTGGAATATTATTCAGCAATAAAAAAGAATGAAGTATTGATACATGTTACAAATGGATGAACCTTGTTCACAGTGAGCATTAGGCTTTAAAACATCACAAAAGACTACCTACCTATTTTATGATTCCACTTGTACAAGATGATCAGAATGGTCATGGTATTCATAGAAACAGAAAAAGACTAATGGTTGCCTAGGGCTGGGGTGGGGGTTGACTCAGTAGGGGATAGGGAGTGACAGCTAATGAATACAGGGTTTTCGGGGGTAGGGGGGTAACGAAAATGTTCTGGAGTGAGATAATAGAGATGACTGACTGAATTTTTGATTATACCAAAACCACTAAACTATACACCTAAAATAATGAATGATAAGTGAAATGCATCTTAATAAGCTATTTTAAAATTTTCTTAGCCAGGCATGGTGATGCACACTTATAATCCCAGTACTTGGAAGGCTAAGACAGGAGGATTGAATGTTCAGGGACAGCCTTAGCAACTAGTGTGACACTCGTCAACCTAGCAAGACCCTGTCTCAAAATAAAAATAAAATAGGGCTGGGGGTGTAGCTTGGAGGTAGAATACCCCTGGGCTCAATCCCCAGTACTACACACACAAAAAAATCCTTATAGAAGTTTGACAAGACATGCTACCCTTGGAGCACTTCTAAAGTGTACTTAGTCCATCGCACAAAAGTGATTCCTAACATTTATAGGTTCACAGGCACCTTTAGGACTCTGAGGACGCTAAGGATCCTATGCCCAGAAAAATGACCATCACTCATTCATACTGCGCATTCATAGGTGATTCGTGGATCACCTAAATCTAGTTTTCTCTTATCTTTAAGTTTTATCCCAAGTTTTAGCTTTAAGTAGTATCAGACTATTAGATATTACTATAGGCTATTAGATATTACTATACCCAAGCCCCTTACAGAATTGTACTCTTGATATGTCTCCTCCGTGTGTGAAAACAATCCTTAGCTTTCTGTTTCTCTCCAGATGTTGGAAACATCCCTCTGACCCCTGCCTTTCTCCCCAGCCTCGTCCTATGCCATCTCCCCTCTCTCCACAGAAGCCACAGTTCTTTGTCTTCCCTGAACTCTTTACCACAGGTCCTTCGCACTCTATGTGCCAGACTTTAGCACATTGTCCCCTTCCCTCTTTGCCTATTTAACTACCTTGGCTTGGCCTTCAGCTCTTGGTCCAAGCCTGTTTCCCTCCAGGAAGCTTCCCTTGGCCTAGTTGGCAAGCTCAGTTACACACTTGTGGCAGGAGCAATGTCACATGTATGGGTGTTTTTCTAACCATCACTCAACTAAATGAGGGCCAGGTCCATATCTGGTTTCATTCACCATCATATGCTCAACACCAACATAGTCCTGGGTATATAGGAGCTCATAAGTATTTGTTGAGTGAATAAATGGCTCAAGGTAATCACATTGCACAATTCCAGGGGCTTCTTACATATGGAACGTGAATGGTATGCCCTGAAGTTTATGCAGTATGGGTTTCTGAGATGAATGAAGGGCATATTAGAAATAGTCTGGGAAATTTCAGGTTGTCCACACCCTATCACACAGACTCATGGAAAAAGTCTCTTTTAGATCTCACTTTCAGGAAAATTTTTCATTTGAGCATCTGATTTGCTTATAATACATGACTCCAAGAAGTCTCACATGTTCATGATTCCCTCTTTGTTTTGCTCACCAGGAGGCTCTTAAGTCAAATTCAGAGCTATTTCTAGCCACCGTGTAAGAGCTTATGGCTTATTAGATTTATATACTAAATCTAATCCCAGCTTCTCCCCCCTCCATTGCCATCACTTTATCTGTTTTGTTTTAACATGTTGAGTATGTTTCTATAAGCTGTCATATTCCTTTAGCATATGATGTAAGGTTTTTATTTCTAATATTGAGGAGTGAATGTAATTGGAACTAAGTCTTTGTGCAGTTTGGGCTCAGCTGATAAGACTTGGGCCCCGATTCCAACTCTTGGGTTTGTTCCTAGGCATTTAAACTATCTTCTCAGAGACCACTTCACTTGTGTAGGATGAGAACACTAATCCCATCCTCAGAGGACTGTCGAAAGAACATTAGAGCCTGTGTGAAAGTACTTATCTAGAAAGTACTAACTGCCCTAAGAATAGTTTTGTTTTGGCTTTTATTAGACATGGTCCAATAGAAGCAACATTCATTTAAATTTCAAAAACCTGCCCTTGGGGCTGGGGGTGTAACTCAGTGGTAGACTGTTCACCTAGCCTGTGCAAAGCCCTGACTTCTGATCCCCAGCACCGCAATAAATAAATACACATATACATATGTACACACAGAGATAGGAGAAAACAAAATAAAACAAAAACCTCCCTTGATCTTGCATTTCTGTTCTGCAAAAAAATACCCTCCTGGGTATTTTCTGAGGCTCTGTAGGCACGGACCTTAACTAGCCATCCTCCAGCAACCTACCCTCAACCTGTGTTTTCTTTCTGTCCACACCAGATCTCTTCACTGAAGAATAGACTGAAGAAGGTCTCCACGACCACAGGTGACGGGGTGGCCAGAGCCTTCCTCAAAGCCCAGGCCGCTTTCTTCGGTAGCTACAGAAACGCCCTGAAAATTGAGCCGGTGAGTAGCCTGTGGGCAGGTGTCAGAGTCCACGTGTGGTCGGGGCTAAGATGCTGACCTCAGGGCCACAGGAAATCCAAGGTCCTTGTTCTGGACTCAGCCGAGGAGGTTGTGTGTGTGCCGGAGGGCCTGGGGTGGGCTTCCTCGCCTCATCTCTTCATCCCAGGAAGTGTGTTCTCATGTGTGAGGCCCTCACTCTTCCGTGAGGAAGGGTGTGAAGACCACACACTGCACACACACAAGCACTGCCTGCATTTGGGGCTGCGCATTCACCTGCTCTCATACAGGACTCACCTGATGATTGTGAGGTAGCAGCCATCAGCTCCACCATCAAATGCAGAAACTGAGGCTTGGCAATGAAGAATGGCTTACCAAGGGCCCCAGGCCTTCTGCTTTTGCCCTGTGCCACGCTGTCCCTTAAAGGGACTTCTCCACCCTTGAGAAAGCAGTGCATTCTGGGAGTTCACTTCTTGGACGCTCCTGTACGTGGTCATGGTTTAAATGTCCAGGACACACAGGAAGATGGGAAATGACGTTACCCACCTGTCCTTCCACCTTTCTGAGTCTCGAGTGACTCCTCTGTCCCCTGCCTGCTGTATGAGCTGTTGAGGTGTCGTGAGGGTATGAGGACATCAGGTCTCCCTGACGTTCTACTTCACCAGCTTCCGTGAGAAGCTTGTATCGGATACTGCCTCCTGCCCGAGGAGCGCACACCCACCCCACCAAAGTGCGGTGCAGGGGGCCAGCTGAGGTCACTCTGCCTGCAGGCCAGCGAGGTTGTTTCTGGTTTTGTCTTAACCCACAGCATTTAATTAGATGAAAATCCAAAAGATGAGTGCGTGTCAGTGCATTTCATGTCAAAGTCCTGAGAGAGAACCAGGATCACACGTCCTCCTTGCAAGCCACAATGTTTATCTTTTCACTGCCTTCACTGAGTCATGTGTCTAAGTGAAACAGAGTGGCAACACCTTGTTTTCCCTCACCCAGGACACACTCTAGGAATGGCCAGGACGGTGGGCACAGGAGCAGCAGCACCGCCACCCCCTCCTGGCTCTCCTTTGGCCAAGGCCCTACTTCCTGGGTGGCCTCTGCTTCAGACAGTGTCATGGTCATGAAGCAGAAGGGAGGCCCACTCTTGGTTCCCTAAGAAATACTTCCTGAGGTCTTCTAGGCAGGTTCCCTTGTCCTGTTTGCCTTGCAGTGAGGTGGCTTCAATTCTTTGTCATGATCTTGGGCCAGCCATGCCAGGCAGGTTCGTGCTGTTTCAAGAGTTGACATAATTCAAGTCAAATACTGTCCATCTTCTCTCTAGATGAAAGAAGAACAGGACAATTGGGACAGCCCTTTTTTTTGTTCTACTGGGAACCGAGAGACTAAAAGTGTTTTAATTCTTCTAACTGCCACACATGTGTGTCTTGAATCCAGGGGCTGTTGAATCTTGGACACGTTGTTGGATGTGATCTAGGCACCCGTGCTCCACAGGAAGACAATGTGCTTGTCTTTGCACTTGGCTCAGAGACACTGGATTTAAGATCAGAGGCTCCAGGAGCACACAGCCTGGCTCTGCAGTTCCTAGCTATAAAAATCTTGAGCACACCACTTAACCAGTTTAAACTTTAGCTTCTTCACTTGTGAAATAAGGATGAGACTGCCTGTCCTCCCTACACCTCCAGGTTGCAAAGGTCCAAAAAGGCCTAAAACATTTCAAAGTGAGCCCTGAGCTGGGTCTGATGGGTAAAGCATGGAAAGGGAAGGACAGAGCTCCCCTGCCTGCGTGGGTGTGGAGCTGAGTAAGCAATGGCTTGGAGGCGGGGCTCCTCCAGCTAGTGTCTGAGCTGTTTTGTCTGGAGTGGTGAGTTTGGGTGGAGAGTCTGGAACCAGACTGGGCAGAGACTTGGATGCTAGGTTAAGGGTGTGGACTTTGCCCATGGAGAATGATATTGAGCAGAGATGTGACTCAACTGGTGTCAGGTTTGAGTAGTAAGACAGTGATGGACTGAACAAAAAGCTAGAGGAAGCTGGGCACAGTGGCGTGTACCTGTAATCCCAGTACTTGGGAGGCTGAGACAGGAGGATCACAGGTTCAAGGACAGCTTCAGCAACCTAGCAAGGCCCTGTTTCAGAACAAAACAAAAAAGCTTCTGGGTGTAGCTCAGAAGTAAAACACCCCTGGATTCAATCCCCAGTAACTAACACACACACACACACACACACACACACACACACACACACACATACACCCCTCCCCCCCAGTAGGAGAATGTTGAGGGAATTCAGAAAATAGCCCTCAGAAAATAGCCTCAGGAGAAGGATGGAAGAAATGACTAAATTTCTATCTATTTTATCTACCTAGTAATAGATAAAATTTGGTGGAGGAAGGGCAAGAAATGCCAAGCTATCTCCCAAGATTTGGAGCCTGGAAGAGAACAACAATGCTCCAGGTGGCAAAAGGGAAAGCTCACTGCCTGGTGTTCACAGTAGCAGCATGCAATAGAGGTGACCAGTGAGAACAGACCAAGTGGTCATGATAGGCAGCTGGGGAGGTGACGTCACGTACATCCATCTGATAGGAAGAACATGGCCAGTAAAGGCATGGCTTTGAAGACAAGGTGATGGGTTTGGTGGTAGGTGTGCCACTTTTCCTTCAGTTCAGCTGCCATTCAAGTCATAAGATATGCCATTATTGTACACAGCATCAGAGAAGGAAGAGAACACTGCCAGTTATAATTGAAAGATGCCATCAATTATGAGACACATCCAGATCTCAGAGATGTTGCAGTGGGAAGAAGTCTTCATCTTAGAATCAGTGAAACGTGGCAGATCTGTCACACATTCAGTCCCACTCGTCTCCACCAGGACGAGTTCCTCTGTAAGGCTAAGAAGGAAACCAGACGCCTGAAGTTTTCCAACCAAGCATTGAGCCAGAGGTCATGTTATTCAGACTGTTAAGTCATACATTTAATTCCAGCAAATTCTTCTCATCTGAAAAATGGAGTAACGACATTCCCCATACAAGATTATTTTGGGGATCAGTTAAAATGACTGCAGAACACTTGTGAGCCCAGGAAGGGGAGAGGGGCAGTGACTGCACTACTGAGGGAAAATGATACCTTGGGTGAGCCTGCCGTGGTGGCAGGCAGCACTGTGCTGTGAGGACAGGGAGCCCCCCCCCCCCAGGGCCACTAGATTCACTAGATTAGCCAATTCTCTGGTTGTAAAAATAGCATCTGTTGCACTGGGTATGGCTCAGTGGTAGAGTGCTCGCCTATCATGCACAAGACCCTGGGTTTGATCCCCAGCAACATACACAGTAGCACCTGCTCCTGGTAAAACATGTTTAACATAACAGAGGACTAGAAATGGGAAACACCTGCCTAGCATGCATGAGACCTTGAGTTCATGCGGAGGAGGAGGAAGAAGAGGAGGAGGAGAGGAAGGAGGAGAAGGAACAAACAAATGAACAATTATAAAACACCATAATCCTGTCACCTGGAGTTAGCATGCCTTCATCCCAGGTCTAGGGTCTTTGTTTTGCTTTTGGTTCACTGTGTTTAGTTTTTGTTTCTTTGACTTTCTTTTAGGCAGTTGAGATATTCCTGACAAAGCCATCCCAGTATCCCAGTTATTAGTTTGTTTTTGCCTTTCAGTTTGTGGAAGCATTTTTTGCATCATACAAAAACTCTTTTTTTTTTTTTTTTTTTGCGGTACTGGGGATTGAACTCAGGGGCATTCTACCTTCAAGCTACACCCCTAGCCCTATTTTTTTATTCTTTATTTTTGAAACCGAGTCTCACTAAGTTGCGGAGGGCCTCACTAGGTAGTTGAGGCTGGCCGCGAACCCGGATCCTCCGGTCTCAGCCTCCCAAATGCTGGGATTACAAGCGTGTGACACCACGCCCGGCTTCAAAAACTCTTCTTAAACATCATAGATAACGGCTGCTCACGTCCCAGCAAGTGACCCTGTGACTCTCAGCAGGGCTGTAGATCACAGTCACCTGGGGGCTTGAAGACAGGCCAATGGTTGTCAAGTTCCTGGGATCCGAAGTCAGTGCCAAGGCCCACCACATTATCTTAAAGCTGGTCTTTAGTACAATTTCAAGGTTTTAAACCACTCTGCAGTGAACATCTTTATATAAATCTTCATATGTGGTCTGAATGATTTTCTTAGACAAATTCCTTGATGTAGGTTTATTGTGTCAAAGGATCCGAGTACATTTGAGGCCTTCGATACCTAAGGTGAGAGGAAACAGGTGGCAATCTGCAGGGCAGAGCTCCTAAGCAGATGCAGGAAAGGCTGAGAAGACTGAGGGCCAGGAGAGCCCGAGGCAAGGGCAGCCAGCCACTTGCCCCTTGCCCCTCCAGCTCACCTGCCCTCGCCACTGGGTGGTGCATCGGGGTACTTGCAGCTCAGGGGTGTGGTGTGTCAGGGTACTTGCAGAGCAGGGGTGTGGGATGGTGGCTTCCTGGGCCAGCAGTGCAGTTGTGGGATTTGGGTCCTACAGTCACAGTGTAGTGTCGTGTTTGAAACATGAAACATGACAGGCTTGAGCTGCTCCTTTCTGCTCCGCTCCCAACTAGCTAGTGACTTCAATGGGTTACTTCACTCCTCTGAGCCTCAGTTTCCCTTCCATACAGTGAAGATATAATCCCCTCCTTCCAAGATCGTGGAAAAGCTTAAGCCCAGCATAGCGCCCACTCATCAGCCCTTGACAACTGGCCCCTTCCCTCTCCTGTGACCTCCTCTCCATTCACAAGGACCCCAGCAGCCAGGAGAAGCTTGAGGGCAGCCCCTGCTGTGCCACTCATCCCGCCTGGCTCTGTGAGGAGGGCTCAGCACGGTCTGAGAGGCAGAGGCGGGCAGCTGAGTCTGAAGACCTGTCCCCTGACTTGGGGCTTAAGATAACTCCTTTGCTTTTGTTTCCTTTCCTGCTGGTAGACCAACACATGGCTTATGGGAGCCTCTTGAGCTTTGTTTTCTTGCCCTGGCCAGAAGGAAAGGGACAGACCCACTTGCTGAGCCCAGCCCCATGTCAGGAGCAGCCTTCCCCTCTCCATCCTGCCTTCTGCACATCTGCAAGGGGCACCTGGGACCAGCCCAGCATGATGGTTGTGTGTCCCTTCAAGGATAGGCAAATTGCTGCAAAGGGGTTTCCCAGGGGCCAGAAAGTGAGACAGTGCGATGACAGTGTCCAGCCACAGCCAAGTCTACCACCTCCTCAGTGGCCTCCTGCGAGATTGGGGCTTGGTTCACCTTGGAGGTGCTTCACGTCCATGATCTCAGTAATCCCCCACCATGGCCCCTGACTGTCCCCTTTACACATGGGAGATGGTGACGCAGGTGGCAGTGACTCCCTGGTACACAGGAGAGCCGGGAGCCGACTCAGACCCCTGTCACTGTACCCTCTCGCCTGTCTTTGTTCTAGTTCCCACATGTTCAGTGTTAATAATTCTTTCCTTCTGCATGTCCAGCACCAAGCACAGGTCACGGCACAGAGTGCAGACGTCAGTGAGTATATTTTGGAATAATGGATGAAAGAAGGGAGAAAGAAATCAAGGAACAGAGAAACGGTTGAGGCAGGGACTGGCCCTGGGCCTCTGCTCAGTGCAGCTCACATTGTTCCCCGTCCTGCCTGTAGGCTTCAGAGGTTGCTGCTGCCTGGCAGAGGGGAGGGTGTCAGCAAATCACAAGGGCATGTGGCCCATTTTCCAGTCACCTGGAGAATGTCAGATGCAAAGCCCAAGATATTTAACAGTATCTACCAAGACAACATGTTCCCTACTTAAATGACAGAGCCACAAGCAGCCAGGAAGCCCCCTTCCAAGAAACCCCCTTTATCCGTGTTGAGCTAGCAGCAGCCTGGGCTCTAGCTCATTTATTTAGGCCTTTCTTGCTCTCTGACACGCCTCCTAGCAGTTGCCAGGCAACTCTGGGAGTAGCAGTGTATGTTAGGGATTAACTAGTTAGGGCTGGGGTCCTTTTTGGCAAGAAGGGGAAAAAAGACAAATGATTTTAATTGCTGGGCCAAGGAGCCTTTCTCTGCTTGGTAGAAGACTACAACTTTTGGAGGGTGTGTATAGCTGTGTAATTCTTGGATTTGCCTTGAATGTTCTCCTTTCTCCCAAATGAATGAATGTTTAAAAGAGTCGTTTACCTCCTTCCTTTGTTTCAAATTATGTCTTAGTGAAATCTGCATGAGACTAGCCCACTCCCTTGAAAGGCATTCCATAGTACAGGGAATTCTTAGTTTTCAAGAACTTTTGAAAACAAATTTGTATGCTTTCATTTCATGCTGTTGTCTGCTCTGAGTTTCTTAGGTCTTAGCTCAAGCTGCATGGCGTGATCTAGGTGCGTGTGAAGGGCTATCTCCCATGTCTGGCCACTGCAGGTCCTTGGGAAATGTTAGATCAAAGAGCAAAGCCCATGGACATTGGTGCTTGAAAACACATCTGGTTCTGTGCCAGTATCTGTGGAAAGGCCTGTGTAGACTGAGCAGTGTGGGAGTTGCTCGTTCAGCCAGCTCTGTGGCCCTGCTAGCTGGGCTCCAGGGAGATGGATGGAGCCCAGCCCCTGCCCTCAGGGCCTGAATGCCGGGGTGGGCTGGGGAACAAGCTGTTTAAACTGGCAGCAGTCCTTAGGTCCTGCTTTCTCGGTCCATTTCAGATTTGACTGAGGGGACACAGGCATCGTCTACCTCCACCTCGCAGCCCTTGATTTTGCACGTGATTGTGCTGAGTCATATTATCCACCTAAAACCCCTCAGAGGCACAGAAGTTAAGATAAAAGCAGATTGATAGCCTGGCTTTCAAGCATGAATGCACGAGGCTGTGTCAAGCAGGCTGGAAAGATACCCATCTATCTGTATCCTGCTTGAGTAACACTGTTGATCTCATGGTTTTGAAAAAAGGAGACTATATTTATATATGTTTTTAGTGTAATAAAACACAGAAAAATATTTTTAAACTAGAAAAATTAGGACATCACTCTAGTCCCACTCAACATTCACATACCTTTTACATGTATGTACTTGTTATAAATTTGCAGAGGGTTTACAAGGCCACAAGCAAATCTTGAGTTGGAAGTTTGTTTTCCTACCCTTTAACATAACATCATATGCACTTTACGTAGCTGCCAAATATTCCATCGGGCACAGCTACCATTACTACCCTAACCATGCTCCCATGTTGAGCAGTTAGGTTGTTTCCCACCTTTTGATGCTATGACTGGTATTTTACCAAACATCTTCATAAATAAAGATTTGAAATGCTATATTTCAAACCCTTCGGAGTAGAAGAAATGTAAGTCTGTGTGCAGGAGCCTGACTGTGGGGGCAGCTTGTCAGCACGTGGTGAGGAGGCCGGTGGCAGCTGACTCACCTCCGAGGCTCAGAAGGGAAGAAGGAAGAGCCTCGATGGGGCGCTGCGCCCGCTGCCTCCACGGACAGCAGCGAAGCTTCCTAGAACACACAGAAGGGACGTGACTAATTCCTCCGGGCCTTCATCGTGTGCTAAAAATGGTCCAAGGAGCCTTAATACACTATGAACAGTACAGCAAGATGAGAAATAAGGATGCGAGGAAACCAGGGGAAATTAGGTGAAGCCTGGAAGAAACTGGCGTGGCCTGAGACTGCGCATGCCCTGTGAGTCTCCATGCAGCTTGGGAATGGTGAGCAGGGAATGGAGCCCACCAAACCAGGTCCTCCTGCCGCCCCGCCCCCCTTTTCCAATTGTGGAAAATATATATAACATAAATTTGCCATTTTATTGTTAAGCAGGCAGTTCAGTGGCATTCCTCACAGTCACCATGTTGTGCAGCCATCACTGCTGTCTCCAAATTTTTTATTACTCCAAACAGAAGCTCTCTATTAAGCAGTAACCTCCCACTTGTGTCTTCCCCCAGTACTTGGTAAACTCTCACTCACCTTCTCTCTATGAATTTTCCTATTCTAGTTATTTGGTAGAAGTGTGATCATACAATATTTGTTCTTTTATTTCTGGCTTCACTTAGTATAATGTTTTCAAGGTTCCTCCACATTGTAGCATGTATCAAAATGTCATCCCTTTTTAAGACCGACTAATATTCTCCTATGTGGATAGACCACATTTTGTTTATCCATCTGTTGATGTATACATGAGCTGCTTCCACTTTTTAACTATTACGAATGCTCCTATGAACATTTCTGTACGAGTATGGATCTGAACACCTGTTAGCGTTGCTTTGGGGCATATACCTAGGAGTGGGTCATATGATAATTCTATATTTCACTTTTGGGGGCTTTTTGTTTGTTGTTTTGCACTGCTGAAAATGGAACCCAGGGCCCTGTGCATGCTTAAGCAAGTGTTCTACCGCTGAGCTACATCCCCTGCCCCTGTATTTAACTTTTTGAAGAACCGCCAAACTATGTTCTACACAAAGCCCCTGTTTTTGTTACATGGATAGTAATGTCTTTGTGAAGCATGAATATGTACTCTTGAATGTTCTGTAGAAAAAGTTTGTGAAAGATCTTCTTATTTTCCAGTTTGTTTCAAGAAAGCAGGTAGGAAATTACAGCCAGAACCTACCAGCCCGAGCTAAGCAGACGCACCTACAGTAGGAGTCTGCAGTGGACTGCGAGGGGCTGGTAACTCATTGGTGGCCATTTTTCCTCCTTTGCTGGTCATGTGAAGGCAAGATCATGTCTAAGGAATGAAACAGGGATAAGGGGAGGTGCTTCTCCCACTGGGACTCTGGGATTCACCACAGTAGTCTGGCTTTAAGAGGCACAGGAGGCTCATGAGTGTGAGGGAGAGCATGGCCTTGGACTCACCTGCGCTTTGATGCTGGCTCCCTCGTCTACCCGAGGATGGCTTCGGAAGTCACTTACCCTCAGTGTCCTCCCGTGTGAAATGGAAATAGCACCTACCTTGGGACTATTGAGGAAAATAATACTAATGCAGATAAAGCACCAGCACAGTGCCTTGCTGAGGGCAGGTACTGACTAAATGACAGTGACCGTTCCTGCATGACGAGGAGGAGGGGGAGAGTGAGGCCACCACCATGTTGTAGAATAGTGGCGTCCATCCTTGTTCAGCAAGTGTCAGGGTGCCTATAGCCATGCAGAACACAATGAAACTCTGGCCCTTTTCATCCTGTCTTTTGAACTAACCGTGAGAATATGTCTTTTATCTCAAATGATACATAAAGATTTGAAAGAAATTGCATATTTAATTATTTCCTTTAATATTTATTTGGGATTTATTCATTCATGTTATTGCTCACCGACACTTACAGGCAAATGGAGGTGGTAGACACCAAAGGTTTAAAACTAAGGAATACATTAGAGTCCATTTTAAAAATGTGTAAGAGAAAATGTAACTGAGAACTTTCTTTTATTTCATCAAATCAGTTTTTGCCTGTTGAGAAGAGATGACTGTTACTCAGTTTTGACACCAGATCTCCACTGGCCATGGCATCGGGATGCCAGTGTTTCTGAGGAACACAAGTTTGGAGTCACAATAAATACTTGGTGAACTGAGAACCATTGTTCTAGAAGTAGACTGCCCGAGTAAGAAGTAGGTCCTTAAGTGAGAGAAGATGAGAACTGGCAGGAAATCCTCTTAAACACTGTGATCAAGCTCAACTAAATGATTTCAAAGAGCATCACTGAATATGATGAAAATGAAATTCCCGCATGTTCTAAAATACTTGAAAAGTAAAACACAGCCCCAAATCTTAGATGATCCCAGAGGAATTCTAGGCTTTAACTTGGTCTTGTTTAATAGCACTGGCTCCTTTCTTACTTTGCTCCTTTGGGGTGAGGCTATGTTTTGTATTCCATGGTTGGCCCCTCATGTGGTATTAGTCATCTTCATTCAATGTTTGATAAATAAATGGGCGAGCAGATGAAAGACTGATGCCTGCTTGCCCATGCTATGCATCAGAAAGACTGGTGGTCATAGCTCAGTGTTGCACGGTACAGACACTTCGTCCAAAAAAAGCGTCACCCTCGTCCTGGAAGCTGAGAAAAATAAGCTGAAACAAACACAGTGAATGTGTCAATGTAAGACAAAGGCACAGCCCAGCAGCTGTTTGGTGGCAGACCGGAGGCATCTAGGGTGGACAGGATCATCCTCTGTGAAATCATCATGTGCAGTAAATATTCTATTCAGTTAGAAATATACAAGTGAGGAGTATATTTGCAGATTAAGCTAAATCTACTGTAACAATTTTAAATACATTTTGTTGGAAGCAGGGCAAAGAGAAAACTGGTTGCTCTTTTAGGAGTTTTGAATCAAATAACCTTGCTTTAGAGTCTTTTGCTTTTTCATTGAGACTCTGAAAAGGAAACCGTCCTGATCCATTTTCAAGCAATGATAACATTGACAATTTGGAACCTGAAAGGGCACTATATGATGTTATGCACATGGCCAGACTATGAGCTTCTTAGGAGCAGGATGTCTTGCTCTTTCTCATACCCCAGCACATAATCAAGGCACAGTAACATAGATGGAGGGATGGTGTATATGATATTTATGCCGACTAAAGATAGAGTTGTAGGTTTCCTTCCTCCTCCTCGATCTTGGACATGCATGCACACTGATTTTTTAAAGGCTGTGGATACACTCTCTGCAGTCGATGGTTGTAGCACAGTCTGATGCCACTCTTCCACAACCACCTCGAAGTCTGCTCCGGAAGGCAGTGGGGTGTCGTGTTTACTCATGTGTCCCTGGCACAGAGCCCGATACAGAAAGGATGCTCAATAATTGTCTGTTGAATGAATGAAATTATCCTAGCTCTTAATTGTAATGTCCTTAGTTGGGGAGCTGAGAAACAGTTTTGTTAAATAAATCATTAAAACTAGAAGTCTTAAAAGAAAAAAGAACATCAAACATTTATTATATGTTAGGCTCTTTACATAATATTATTCCCTTGCTTGAATTTTACAATCCCCATATGGGGAGAGCAGTGTGGCCCATTTTACTGATAAGAAACCAAGGCGAGGAAAGGTGATGTCGCTTTTATAGAAGTGGCAGAGCCAGGATTCGGACCCTCTATCTGCCTGATTCTGCAACCACACTGTTTCCCCTGCCCTCTCTCCGCAGTGGTGACTACCATATGGTCCATGTTACACGCAGTCTGAGGGCATCTCAGAAGGAAACAGAGCTGGTTTTCTCTTAGGAGTCAATTTCTTTAATCTGTGCAAATGTTTCTTGACAAATACAGGTTAAACTAACAGCATTTATAAACTATTTTGCAAAGGGGAAATGTCAAAATCTTATATAGCTTCTTAAAAACATTCTTTTAATAGATAATTTTAATTGCCTAATATTTTGTTGTTTAAATATTTGATATTTATGGTGATAATTGGACGAAAGAGTAAAACACTGGTTGAGCATCACCTTCCTCCTCTTTTCCTGGGCTGACACCTAGTGGCCATCTCTCTCACTGCAGTATTAACCCAGGTTTGATAAAGGCTGTTTTCTAGTTGATTGGGGGATTTTAAAATAAAATCAATTATTTTCACCATAATAAAAGTAGCCATGTTGATATAAGGTTGATTTATTAGCGATCACCTTCTTTTGCAGTACTGAGGATTGAACTCAGGGCCTTGCACATGCTATGTAAGTGCTCTACCACTGAGCTACATCCCAGCCCTTTTTATATTTTATTTTGAGACAGGGTCTCATTAAATTTCCCAGGCTAGCCTCAAACTTGCAATCCTATCTTATCCTCCCAAGTAGCTGTGATTACAGGTATGAACCATCATGCCTGGCTGATTAGGGATCATCTTAACAATAGAACTTTTATTTGATTTATCATAAATTTTAAGTCAATTATAATGAAGCCTTGATAGCAGAAAATAGTTCAAGCATTTGAAATCTTGGCATACTCAGTCTCCCCAAAAACTTGACCAAATGTTCACTCTGCCTGGGACACTGGCTTATACACTTGGACAAATAAAACCCAGTCACTGTACTTTTAAGGACACTCTAGGGGGCCGACGCCAAAAAAAAAAAAAAAAAGTGGTGAGTTGTAATCAGGGTGGCGACTGTTACAATAGAATGTTGTACAAGGTAGTGATGGTCAAAGGCAGGACTAATCACTTCTACCCAGTGCCAAGAGGCAGCTTCCCGGGCAGGATACACCTGGGATGGGCATTATAAGAGGAGTAGGAGGTTCCCAGAAGCAGGGGCAGGAAGTAGCACATGCAGAGGCAGAGGGCCTCGGGAGGACCTGGCATAGTTGGGTGCTCTGCTTGCTGCCATGGCTGTAGCAGGCTAAGGATGAAGGTGGACATGGTTAGCTCCTAGTCCGTGCAAAACCTTAAACCTTGATAGCTACTAAACGGCTTTTCACTACCACTATAAACTAGCATTTCCAGGACAGTGTTCCTTGAAATATTCGATCTACAGGATGTTGATATGTTTTCTAATCTCATAAAATTTGGAGTTGCCACATACTGCAAACTGTAACTCTGTTTTTTAAAATTTATAATGCATTTTACTGAAGCCCTGTTACAAAAAAAAAACAAAAATGGATCAGTATGTTTAACCCACTGTTTCTGGAATCCTTTGTGTTTTATTTATTTTGTTTTTCAGAACTAGGGATTAAACCCAGGGCATTCTACCAATGAGCTATACTCCCAGCCCTATATTTTTATTCTTTATTTTGAAACAAAGTATCACTAAGTTGTGGAGGGCCTCACTAAGTAGTTGAGGCAGGCCATGAACCTGTGATTCTACTGTCTCAGCCTTGCAAGTACTGGATTACAAGCGTGTGCCACCACACCCAGCTTCAGAACCCTTTTGGCCTCAGAAAATGCCTACTAATGTTCCATGTGTCTAGTGCCTCTCCCAGTGGTTTGAGAAATGCTACTATAGCTGATGGCCCATGGTGAATTTTTCTTGCTCAAGGACCAGGGAATTAGAATACCAGCTGTGTTCATTTGCCCCAACCTCCTGGCTGTGAACCTCAAGAAAAGACAAGCACATTATTTTTCCAAAGCATCAGTCTGACCAGACAGGGCTTTGGCCAAAAGATGGTCTTAAGACGCAGAGCCCAGCCATCGCGTGGCTTTTCCAGGTGGCTTAGGACCACCGGCTCCCACCTGGTCCGCTAGGTCTAGTGATGGCATCAGTGTATCAAGATCTAAGTAGAACAACAGAAGAACGTACTATGAGGAAATGGCTACACAGTGATAGAGGAGCTGAGACTCAAAAGAGGGAAAAGGGGCAATCCAGACACTGGCAGCAGGAGAGACAGTGTTATGTGGGGCTGTGCCATAGGTGCGTGAGCCAGGGAGGAGGCGGCCAGCCATTGCTGGACAGCCTGGCCAAGCAGACCGCAAGAGAGTGGACGACATATAGTCAAGCTTCCCCTTCCTCCTCCTCCTCCTCCTCCTCCTCCTCTTCCTCCTCACCCTCCTCACTCACTCGCTGGTTCCTTGCTTGGGAGCTCTGTATGCAAAAGTGAGCCTCCTGTCCGTATAGAGCAGAGCAGCATGAGGGCAAGTCTGAGAGTATGCAGGCTCAAACCCATCACGGTTGGGTCCCAGATAGTAAGGCTATTTAAATGGCATAGTGAAGCCCCTTGGTTACAGCTAGACTTGATGCAGCCTGGACTCTGCCTCTTCCAAGCTGTGTGACTCCAGGCAAATTGCTATACCTTTCTGAACCCTTTTTCCCCAACTATAAAATAGAAGAGAATCTCTAAGTGATACCTTCCCAGGGCTTTCTTGACATATGTCTGACTGATTCCTGGTTTATAATGAAATAAGAACAAGGTATTTAAAACTGTGTGAGCTTAGCCTGGAGCTAATAGGAATGTCAGAAATCCACTTATGTCAGTTGACTACTCCCAAACTTCAGTGTATCTGCTGAAGTTTTATTAGCTAACAACTATTAACTAGTAGATGTCTAATTTTTTATCTTAATATATTCTTTTCCTGGAGGCTGGAGGGCAGGGGAAGCTTGTAAAATGTACCGTGGGATATTCAATTGTCATAGAAGTGCTCTGCATGAATTGCCAGCAAGCTAAAGGAAATGGAGATTCCAGGAGAGCTACCACTTAAAAGCTGCACAGTCTTGGTCATCATGCTCTCCCTGAACCACAGGTTTTTCATTTGTTAAATGGGGATAAAAATGCCACGCTTAGAAAGTTGTTTTGGGAATTAAAGGCAACGAAAGATGGAAGTACTTGTCTCCTGTTCGTCTTCCCTGCCCTCTGTGACAAACCTTTCATCCAGCGATGCCCAGTTCACTGGCAGTCACATTTCATGGAGGCGTGGCAGGGTTTGGAAGGCCTTTAGCTGGAGATTACTTGTGTTTGGTTTGCTGGTCCTGTAAGTGATGTGACCTGGCAGGTCTGCACTGAACCCTGTTCCCATCAGTCACAGCTCACTGGCAGTATTCATAAACCAGTGGCCTGAGACTCTCTGCCTGTTCCTACGGCGCCGCCTTTCACTGCATCTTCCCGTTAACAAAGGCCTGCAGGTTTTGAGGTTGTCCTGAGCAAGTCACCTGCCAGCTTAAAAGGTCATCATCTGCTATCTGAAGGGGACTTTTGTCCTGAGGTGACTGCTGTTATCCTCAGTTGAGGCATGCTATGCAAAAACAGTATGAGGGAGAGGAAAAACCCTCATATTTATTAACTTTGCCCTTTTTTTTCTATTTTCTTGGTTAAATATGTGCAATACTATACCTGACTTACTAGATAAGAAACTTGAAGCAATGAGAGTTAGAATCACTTAATTCAACAACTATGAACAGTATTTTCCAAGACTTTCCTATACACTTCTAGATGCTTGGAGATGCAACAGTGAGCAAAATCAAGTCCCTAAGCTGGATGGGGGTACACACCTGTAGTCCTAGATACTCAGGAGGCTGAGGCTGGAGGGTCTCTTGAGCCCAGGAGTTTGAGGCCAGCCTGGACAATATAGCAATGCCCCTCACACCCCGCAAAAAAATACAAATAAAATCTCAGCTCTCAAATCTATTCTAGAAAGACAAGTAGAAGATGGAGATGAAAGCCAACATATTATGTATCAGATGGCATAAATGTTGTACAGAAAAAAGCAAGCAGAGAAAGAGGTAACGAGAGCCCCTGGGGTGAAGTAAGTAGGGGAAGAATCAGATCGAAGCCCAGTGTCTGCCTATAGGCCTTCGGTCTTCCCACTGGTCCCAGGCTGCTTCTGATCCTCTTTAGGGATGGTTTCCAGCACCTCGAGAGGAAACTTGTACCCTAGGATCTTGCTTCTTAGCTTGGAGTGGATAATTTAATGTGTCGGGGCAGCGACTTTGCATTCCCAGGGAACAGAAAACATTTTCAGTGCATTCCCTGCTGTCAGCAGCATGGAGCCGTCTCTTCCATCTCTCCGGTCTCCCAGACATATTTAATCTTGATGCAGAAAGCAACTTTGCAGCCTGGGTGTGAGCCCTGTGCCAAGGAGACCAGTCTGGCCTGGAGGAGGGTCTTGGTGACTGCTGGGATTCAAGGGACCATGACCTTTTTCTTCTATTCCCAAAACACATGCTATAGGGAGTAGCCTATGTGACCTTAATATCTGTTTTCTCATCTTTGGGATTCAGTTAGTCCATTTAGTTCCACAAATAAAATGCTGGGCACATTTCAGAAAACACTCCTTCCTTTCTTTTTCTTTCTTTCTTTCTTTTTTTTTTTCTTTTTGCAGTACTGGGGATTGAACCCGGGGCATTCTACCTCCAAGCTACACCACCAGTCCTATTTTGTATTCTTTATTTTGAAACAGGGTCTCACTAAGTTGCAGAGAGCCTCACTAAATAGCTGAGGCTGGCCACGAACCCGGATCCTCCGGTCTCAGCCTCCCAAGTACTGGGATTACAAGTTTGCACCACCACGCTTCAGCTCACATACACTTTTTTACTAGATGTGCCTTCTCTCTCTCTCTCTCTCTCTCTCTCTCTCTCTCTCTCTCTCTCTCTCTCTCTGTCTGTCTCTCTGTCTCTCTCTCATCTCGAGTCCAGTAAATTTACTAGACGATTGTTGGGTACTCATTCTGGTTCTGCAGTCTTGAGTAAGCTAGTCTTTCAAAATATTGAAAACACAGATTCAACTGTATGACAAATGTACAGTTCATACATCTTTAAGACATTTTTCTTGAGCTATAGGTTTTAGCATTGACTTTGGGGTTTGCTTTTTCTTCAGGGACTGCGATTGGCCATGTAATTCAATCTTCTTTGCCTAGGTTCAATACTTTTTACTTTCTTTAAAATTTTCTATCTCCTTCTTTCCTTTTGTTAGATTTTATATTATTGAGATATGATTCCTTTTCATTTATTTTTTAATTTTAAAGTTCCTTTTCTCAAAGCATTGCCTATTGGGTTGATTTCCTCTTATTGTTTAGTCTTTATATCTGAAAATAATTTTTCTTTAATTTCTAAATTTTGTCTAAGTTCTATACCCTCATTTCTAAGGTTTTATAATTCAGATATATGTTGTTCTGTCATGCC
>PVLC010017902.1:0-32742 GCA_004027655.1 Graphiurus murinus
GCTCTTATTCGCCTGTATTATAATGATCACGATAGCGAGATTCTGCCATTGGTAGCTAGGAATGAATAAATCGCTGGGTTTAACATGAGGGAAGCAGGGAAACCTGATTGGAAAGAATAGCAGACTAGCAGGGAAGAGATCTGAGTTTGACACTTGATGAGGTTGGCGCAGTGGGCAAGCTCAGACTGTGCAGAGCTGGGACCAGGAGGTGGAGAAGCAGCAAGGGCCAGGTCACAAAGAGTACTGCCCGTCACACTGCTGTCCTGGAGCTTCCACCTGAAGTCAATGTAGAGATGGCTCACATCACAGCTGAGATCCCCCAATGACTTCTGCACTGGAGGCCTGACAGGGAGCTGGATTTCAAGGGGACAGCTTCCGACTTCTGTGCATGACAGTGGTCAAGGGAAGCAAACCTAGAAGGTTCACACTCCTGACCTCAGATGTCCTTTCTTATTCATGCCAGTGTCACCTCCCAAAGACCTCATTGTAACTGAAGTGACAGAAGAGACCGTAAACCTGGCCTGGGACAATGAGATGCGGGTCACAGAGTACCTCATCACATACACCCCCACCCATGCTGACGGCCTAGAAATGCAGTTCCGCGTGCCCGGGGACCAGACGTCCACCACCATCCGGGAGCTGGAGCCCGGGGTGGAGTACTTTATCCGCGTGTTCGCCATCCTGGAGAACAGAAGGAGCATTCCAGTCAGCGCCAGGGTGGCCACCTGTGAGTGAACGCAGTGCATGACCCTCCCACGAGCTACCCTCTCTCTCCCCTTGGCCCCTGGATCCCTGCGTTGTCCCTTTATACTGATACCAACTATGAGCCTGGAACCCAGTGGAGTCTACTGAATAGCTTCTTCAAGAAATTCCCCATTTTCTTCTAAGTCTCCCTTCTTGCTTTCCTCACTTTCTTCCTACATTTCATGTAACATCAAGTGTTCCTCATGCACCAGACTTTGTCTTAAATATCACGCATATACTAATTCATCTAATCCTATGAGACAGGATCTACTGTTAACCCCAGGTACCGATGAGGAAACTGAGCCTCTGAGTGGTTAAGCATCTCACCCAAATCCCACAGCTAACAAGTAGAAATGGGATTTGAACCCCAGCAGTCTTGGTAGATTTTTGCTCTTAGCCATTCCACTACCTCTCTTTAAAGCTCACTGTCTGTTTTCTTTATCGTTTTGTTTTAGTGGAAATGTTAGGGTTCAAGTTGTTCCTTTAAGAGTCTAGCATCAGCATAATCACCTTCATACCTGAAATGCAAGCTGTGGCTAGAAGCTGGCCTTTTCTTGCTCAGTAATAATAAGAGTGGCTGCCATTTATTCAACGTGGGCTCCATGCCAGGAGGCAATTCCAGCAGTACTCATGGAATATATCACTCACTGCATTCTCAGCTAGTCATGTTCACTTCCTTCCCCATAAAGGAACACTCTCTGAGCATTCTGTGCAACTGCCCAAGGTCATCATCTTAGTAATGGTGGAGCTCAGCTTCTGGCTCAAGTCTATCTGATTCCACAGCCTGCACTTTACTAGGTTTAACCATATGAAATTGCAAGTATTTAATCATATTAGTCATACTATTAATTTCCATACTGCCTCAGAGTAGACAGCACCCTAGAAGAATCTTTAAACAGCTGCAGCTCTGGTATCAGCCACAGGATATGGGCATCCACCGGAGGCTCAGCGGGGTCTTGGTTGTGTGTCCCCTGCCACATGTCTGGTCTGCCCATCCTTATGGCCTCTTTGTGCTGCTCCTTACAGACCTGCCTGCCCCTGAAGGCCTAAAGTTCAAGTCCATCAAGGAGACATCTGTGGAAGTGGAGTGGGATCCTTTAGACATTGCTTTTGAAACATGGGAGATCATCTTCCGGAATATGGTAAGAGACATGAGGAAGCAGGTGTATTTGACCTTGGGAATCTGGTTAAATGATTCTGCAGAAATTTTTCTATCACTCAATTTCCTTATCACTGGGGGAAGACAGGCTCTAGCTAGCACCTTGTGTGTTTGCATATATATTTTAAGTGATGTTGATTCTCCCCTGATTTTAATAAGTCAAAGTGTAGCACTTAAGATTAAAAGCTAGACAAGTAGAAGTTGAGATGTCTTGAGGTTTCTTCTTGGAAATCTCTACTCAGAGGCAAACAAAAGAAGAACCAGACTCTCTCTCTCAAAATATCTCCAGGAATATCTCTGATTAGAGCAGCTCTTCTTTCCCAGAAGCACAGATAGGGCAGGGTACCTTGTTTCTGAATTTAAACTCTATCTCCACTATCAACTAGCTGTGCAACCATGAAATAATCACTCAGCTTCTCTGACACTGGCCTCTTCATCTATCAAAGGAGGGGTCGAATTTGTAGCCTCAGAATTACTTTGCCTCTCACATTCTGTCATTTGACTTGCATATCTAGAGGTAAGTAGGGTTATTTGCAAGAAGGTGAGATGAACTTGAGAACTGTCTGCAATCTCTGTATCCTCAGCATCCTAACATACTGATCTGAGGTGTAAGAAGTGCCTAATGAATAGAGGGCGGAGTAAAGGAGGAATGACTGAATGAAGAGTGAATGGATCACATGAATGAAGGGGCTGGCTCTTTCTTTAAGTCTTACCAAGGTGCACCTATCTTTTCAGAATAAAGAAGATGAGGGAGAGATCACCAAAAGCCTGAGGAGGCCAGAGACCTCATACAGGCAAACTGGCCTCGCTCCTGGGCAAGAATATGAGATATCTCTGCACATCGTGAAAAACAATACCCGGGGTCCTGGCTTGAAGAGGGTGACCACCACCCGTAAGTATCCACTGTAACAGAGCCTTCTTCTGGTTGATAGTGCCCTCTTACATCCCATCTGTATCGAATAGCTTTTCTGATGAGCAAAAGTCCAAATGTAGAAGCTTTAACAACTAACAATTCTGCAGGTTCGTAATTTGCAGTTGGGCTCAGCTGAGCAATTAGTCTTCTCCTGACTAGGTTCTCTCGTGCATCTGTGTGGTCTGGGGGCTGAGTGGCCTGGGATGGCTTTGATCAGGATGGTGACATTCTGTACCATGTGGTCTCAGCCTCAGGACGCTCCCCTGGGACTGCCCACCCGGCTGCTGAGCAGGCTGAAAACCTGCAACACATCCCCTCAGTCAGAGCAAATCCCCAGGTCATGGGCTGTGAGAAGTAGGGAAATAAATCTATCTCTTAATGAGAAGAGCTTCCAAGTCACATTCCAAAGGGACATAGATGCAGGCAGTTAAATAATTGAGGCCATCATAAGCCATGTGCCACATCACCTAATTTAATACTAGCACCCAGTTCCCTGACAGTCGGGGCAAATATTCATATTCCTGTATTTCAGGAGTAGAAACTAATAGGCTGAATCACTTTAACTAATACCACATAGTTAATATGATCAGGGCCACAACTTCAGGCCAGGGTTCACTTTAGAACTTGATCTCCATTATCACTAGCATTGAATAACTCTGTATTTTGCAAAATGTCGATGCCCTTTATTCAACAGAAACCTAAATAAGTATCTCTCAAGCCTGATGTTGCCAAAACTTCTTGTAGTGGAATAGGATTTAGTACTACTAATCATTTGATGGGTGGGTGGTAGGGGGAAAATCTGAATTTGGAGTTGCTCTACAAGGAAAGCAAATTTTTAAAAAGAAAAGAAGAAAATGATTTTGCATTGCTATTAGGGGGAAAAAAACCTCTTTGTTTTTGCAAGATAACATATGTGCCAATTCTGTAAGGAATTGACTCTTCTTGGCAGGGGGTTGTTGGAAAAGTTAAATCTGTTGACTAATAACAAGAAAAAACATCTTGCATTTAGATGTTTGCACATTTTGCCTAGCTCAGAGCCAATTCACGGGACTGTCTCTTTCATAAGCAAGTGTTTTCCATCACCCTGACAACATCTTTCTGTGGTAGGTAGAAGGCAGGTACCAACAGGAAAAAAATCATTAGATCACCAGAAAGGCATAGAAAAGATTAAACAAATGCTTATTCACTGTGGAGAAGCACACTAAAAACACAAAAGGCATTTCTTTCACTTGCCCTTTTGTTTTTAATCTAAATTTGAAGGTTGTCAGCTTTATTTTCTTCTTACTGAATAACCCAGTGTTCCAGGATCATGTAAATATCAACACTGATGTACAGATATTACCTGTTCATTTTGTTGATATACCTGAAGTTTTTTCAAGGTTTTAAAGACCCTAAACTTTCAGAGCAAAACATAATAGGCTCCTTCTCTCTGGCATGTAGATAGAGGATGTATCATAACTATTTTTGACATGTGAATATTTTTGAAAGGCATCATCATAGAAAGGGAAAGAACACGGGCTTTGGATACAATCAATCCTGAGCTGAAATATTTTCTTCTTCATTCATCATTGCTTTGGAAAAGTCCATTCCTTTAATGCTCAAGTCTAACACTGGAGAAATGAGTTTATAGCATCTTCCTTGTGACATTGAACTAAGCATAGAGACACAAATGACAAGGCTTCACACTTGGAATATGACCAGCACAGAGCAAAGCTAGTTTCCACTCTTCAAGGGATCCAAATTAAGGAGGGTGTCAGTGTCCTTGACTGAATCCGAACCTCTTCAATAAAAGGAGTGCTAAGGAGATCATACACATGGTCTGGGTGTTTGCTGACAGCTCTAAGAATGTAGGATGGGCAGCATCACTGTCAATTTAGAGTATCATTTTCATCACAAATTTTACGGGCTCATCATCTGAGAGCTTACACAGCATCCTCATGGTCAGCTGCAAACTATCCTTCCTCAGTCTTTGCAGAAAGTCTAGTACCTTTCTTTTTCTTTCATTGTGGTACTGAAGATTGAATCCAGGGGCACTCTACTTCTGAGCTACACTCCCAGCCCTTTTGTAGGTTTTTGTTTAGAAATAGGGTCTTACTAGGTTTCTGAGATTCTTGCTACATTGTTGAGGCTGTCCGCCAACCTGTGATCCTCCTGTCTCCGTCTCCCAAGTACTAGGATTACAGGAGTGCACCACCATGCCTAGTTAAGTCTAGCATCTTCTGTTTGATGTCATTTATTCAAACAATATGAGAACAGAGACTTAACTATATTAAAGAAGAAGAAGTAAACATTAACTGGATGCCTTGCATGTGCCTGTCTCTATCCTGGGGACTCAGAAAGGCCAGTGACTCATTCTTTGAATCAATGAATAAATGATCCCATATAACTTGATTCAAAGTGCTGGGACATCTGCTATAGGACAGAGAGGAAAGTATCATATTAGAATGTTCTTTGGGTGCAACAGCAGCCACCAGGAGGGTATGAATTTACCTGGTTGTAGCAGAGGGAAGGAAGCCTCTGGCTAGGAAGCGACACGTAAATGAGATTTCTATGGATGGACAGGAGAGTTTTAGATGGGGAGGATGATCTCAGGGAAAGGAAACAAAGAAACAACATGTTCAGAGACCATAAGGGGTCACACAGCAAGGTGAAGTGCTCCCAGAGGTCTGAGTAGGCAGGGTATTTTGGAGCACAGCATACCAGGGTGGGTGGGGCAGGAAACAAGTTTAAAGGGGCAACAGGAAAGCTAAGATACAGATACAGTGATGGTCCAGGCTTGAGATAGTGATGACTTTCTTGCCTGAATTCATTTCATCAAAAACAGCCTTTCCATATACCATCAAAACAATCTACTGCCTTATAGTTTGGTTCCATAATTCTCATGAAAATATATTTACTATTCAGGAATAATTTACCTGTAGTTTTAAAAAAAAATCAGAGATACTAGATCACTTTTGTTCTAAGGAAGTATCCCTAAGCATGCAACTTATAAGAAAGGGAATAATAACAATAATAACACAAACAAAGGAAGGACCATTGATGATTGATGACACTGTGCCCTGTGCGGGGCTCTGTGCTAGATACTTTGCAAGACTCATCTCCTTTATTACTGAAAACAGCAAAAACAAAATCCCTAGAGGTGGTTTTCACAATCCCCACTTAGAGCTCACCAGACAGAAAACAAGCTCCATAGGTAAAATGAAGTCAAGTGGTCCAGATGTACCTAACTATTTACCCACAGGTCTGCGGGCACTGCAACACCCCCTCCCTGCTCAGACCCTGGCCCTGGCCTTGATCTCAAGACTCTTTTGTCCTCTGCCCATCACAGGCTTGGATGCTCCCAGCCAGATCGAGGTAAAAGATGTCACAGATGCCACAGCTCTGGTCACCTGGTTCAAGCCCCTGGCTGAGATTGATGGCATTGAGCTCTCCTATGGTATCAAAGATGTACCAGGTGACCGCACCACCATCGATCTCACACACGACGAGAACCAGTACTCCATTGGGAACCTGAAGCCTGACACAGAGTATGAGGTGTCCCTCACCTCCCGCAGAACCGACATGTCCAGCAACCCAGCCAAGGAGACCTTCACAACAGGTAACAGGCCCTCCCCTCTTAACAGGTGCAGACAAGGAAAGATGGCAAGATTCCTAGCCTGATTCATGCTGGGTGTTTTTGAGGCTTATTTTACAGTAAGAAAAGTAAGGTGGGGATTTCCACTCTTTCACATTTATTTAAAGATAATGTCACAATTATTTTTCAAAGAAAAAAATTCTAAATCTTTTTGAAGCTAGGCATGATGGCCCATGCCTGTAATTCCAGTACTTGGGAGGCTGAGACAGAAGGATCGCAGGTTCTAGGACAGCCTCAGTAACTTAGCAAGACCCAGTTTTAGAATAAAAATAAAGTAGACCTGGGGGAGTAGCTCAGAGGTAAAATGCCTCTGGGTTAAAAAAAAAATCCAAATAACCTTCAAAAGAACATTTATATTATATACATATACATAGTAGATGCAGGTCTGATATTTTCATAATTCTCATACAAAAATTCTAGCTAAAATAAAATTCAAATAAACATTTAACAAGTAAAACCCAGTATATAGACAGCATGATTGACAAAGAAGCCCCTAGGCTCTTAGCCTATGGCATTAAAGTACCAAAGTGTCAATTATTTATTCAATACATATTTTCTCAGAGCTCAGTAAGTGCTCTGTAAATTGTTTCAAACACAATATGAAACAAGAAACCAATTTTTACACTCATGACCTTATTTGTAAGTAATTTTATTGTTCTTTAAAAAAACAAAAGTCTGAGAAAAACACAAATGACTGACACATCATGCACATCAGTAATGGAAAAATATGCAAAATCTACAGCACTTGTTTAGATCTGTGTATCAGCTATGAAGACCAAGAGGTGCAGGGGTGATTTTGTCCTTTCTTTCCAGTATTGGGTGTCTTTTGTGTGTTGTCTTGAACTGTCAAAGACTCCTGCTCTCCTAGTGTCTGGCATCTTCAGTACAAATGTTCCTTCTTCTCCCAAACAGGTCTGGATGCTCCCAGGAATCTCCGACGTGTCTCCCAGACAGACAACAGCATCACCTTGGAATGGAGGAATGTCAAGGCAGCCATTGACAGCTACAGAATTAAGTTCGCGCCCATCTCTGGAGGCGACCATGCCGAGGTCGATGTTCCAAAGAGTCAACAAGCCACAACCAAAACCACACTCACTGGTAAGTTCTGCATCCTGAGTCAGTGGGCCCTGGGAGGACCCTCAAAGGACAGGAACCTGCTCCTGTGTGTCCCCGATTTGCAACTCTCCAGAGAGAGAAATTAGCCCAGCGCCCAGCAGTTCCTCTCACACAAGTGTCAACAAGTTTTGTTTGTGACACATCTCATACATTGAGAAATCACAGTGTCTAGGAACCATTTTTACGGTCCTGTGAAAGCCTTTCCAATTCTAGGCTGAATCTCAACCTGTGCATTCTCTCTTAGGTCTGAGGCCAGGAACTGAATATGGCATTGGCGTTTCTGCTGTGAAGGAGGATAAGGAGAGTGATCCAGCGACCATCAACGCGGCCACAGGTAAGGGGCACCTGGGATTTCCACCATCACTGAGCTGCCACTGGGCAGACAAGACAGTACTGATGAGGCAGAAGCCTACTTAAAAGAAGAAAAAGAAGCCCACAGGAGAAAGGGGCCTCTAGCCCTAGCCCAGATGCTTACATGCAAAAGTAATACACAAGCCTCAACTAAATGATGTGGGTGCTGCTCTCCGGACAGGAAAAGGAATGGAGGGGCTTTTAAAGAAAAGTTGGAACCAGACTTTATAAAAATTCACATTTTTAAGTTGATAACCAACTTTATTTTTAATATCATTGTCTAATTAAAACACATCCGGAGTTTTTTCCCTTAATACCTTAGAAAATAACTGCTGTCAAGCAGATTATAATAGGAAGGACCACAGTTAAAACTGGGTCTAGCTCTTAACCATTGCATTACACTCCATGGCTCCAGCTTCAGGGTGAAGAAGTGGAGGGGTGAAGGAATCCAATGCCCTTCATTCCTTCCTCAAGTTTTTTCTTCTGGAAAATTTGTACTTCAATTGAAAACTCCTCCCTCTGCCCCCATCTGACCTTTCCCCAGGTTCTGTGAGGAAAGGGGAGGCTGGTGTATAATAGGGACATAGATCAGCTTCCCTAAGCTTCATATGGTGCGAGATCTGATGCCGGGCACTTACATATACATTCAATAGATGGATGGATAGATAGATAGATAGATAGATAGATAGATAGATAGATAGATAGATAGATAGACAGACAGACATATTCTTATATAGAGAGAAATATATTCTTAGCTATCTATTCTTTATATGCATATACATATGCACATATGTATATGTGTACATATACACATGTATGTATGTGCACAATGTGTGTATGTGCATATTATCTCAAAATCATATACATTCACAGGCATTTGTGAGAATCACACAGATTCCTATACCTTTCATATTCCCTCATGGTAACATCTTGCATAAATATAAAACAAAATCACAACTGGGTAATTAACACTGATAGTGTCTCCACTTGATTGCTATTTTACCAGGGCAGCAGGCACTCATCCGTGTATACACAGGTGTGTGAGTGTGTTTCGTTCTAGGCAGTTTCATCATATGAGTAGGTCTGAGACTCCACCACTACAGCGCAGACACAGAAGAGATCCAGCCCAAGGTTCCCAAGCACCACCTCCATCGCCATAGCCGCTTCCCTCCTCCCCACTGCCTGAGCCAGGCATTCACTAATCCACTCTTCACCTCTACAACCTTGCCATTTCAAGAATGTTACGTAAATGGAGTCCTACATGTATTGGTCCATTCTGGCTATTACAACAAAAATATCTTAGACTAGGTGGCTTATAAACAGAAGAAACTTATGACTCATAGTCTGGAGGCTAAAAAGGACAAGGTCAAAGTGCCAACAAACTCCATGTCTAGGGAGGACCCTTTTTCTGGTTCATAGAAACGTCTGTCTTTTCACTGTGTCCTCACATGACAGAGGAGCAACGGAACTTTCTGGAGTCTCTTTTATAAGGCCATTAATCCCATTCATGTCGCCTCCCAAAGGTCCTATATCCAAATATCATTACATTAGGGAAGATGTTTCAACATACAAATTTTAGGGGGTCACGAATATACAGGTCATAGCAAAATAGATGTGACCTTTTGAAACTGATTTTTTACCTTCAACATAATTCTTTTTAGAGCCATCTAACTTGTTTCTCATGTCAATAGCCCATGCACTGTAAGTGCTTTTAACTGAGTAACATTTTGTGGTGTGGTTATGCGATCATATTACTTTTAATCTTTCAAAAATATCACAAAGTAATGAATAACTGGGTCCATTTATAAAAGTAGAGACCAAAACTCAGAGAGGTGACCATCCTGTGGCCACAACAGGCCCTGTGGGCAGACCCAGGAGTCCAGCCCAGTCAATTAGTTGACTTTTGGCCCCACAAGCATCTGGCCTCACAGCCTAAGAGTATCCATCTCTGTTTTCTCCCAGAAATTGATGCACCCAAGGACCTTCAAGTTTCTGAAACGACAGAGAACAGCCTGACCCTGGTCTGGAGGACACCGATGGCCAAGTTTGACCGCTACCGCCTAAACTACAGCCACCCCACAGGCCAGCCAGCTGAGGCCCAGCTTCCGAGAGACACCACCTCCTATGTCCTGAGAGGCCTGGAACCTGGGCAGGAGTACACCATCCTCCTAACAGCAGAGAAGGGCAGGCACAAGAGCAAACCCGCACGCGTGAAGGCATCCACCGGTGAGTCCCCAGCCCCTCCTCCCCCACGCCTCTGTTGACTCTGAGCTTCACAGACCCCTTCAGCCAGGTCATCCTGAGAACCCAGATGGGGAACTGTGCCGCTCTTTCTACCCCGAAGCTTCTAAATACCGCTCTGAAAGAACCGCTTACCTGTCTTTCCCAGGTATTGATTTTTCCTCACATCCACTGATTTAACAAAGTTCCCTCACTGGGCAATAGTGGGCTTTAAATATTTATTTCTAAAACATTGGACATTGGAGTTCTTTTTGGTTTGATGCGGGGTTTTGTTGTTGTTGTTTATCTTCTTTTAAAATTATATGTTTCACAGAATCTTTTAAGTTGTTTACATCCCTTCTTTAACCTAACAAGTAATTTACCTTGCATTTTTTTTTTAAAGGTGACCAAAATGTCAGTAATAGTTTCTGGTTATTTTCCAGGGAATGCTTTTATTTCAGGTCTTTTGCTTTCCTCTCCGGTTGCCCCTGAAGAGCTGCGTGTTGTCCTCTGAGCCACCCTTCGATGTCCTTCTTTTCTCTTTTCTCTTAGTCATGAAGAGGTTAACCTGAGTTATCCATGATGACAGCTGAGTTCTGACCATCAGTCCCTTCTAGCTCTTTCTTCCCTCTCACTGACCCTGCTGCCACATTTTCTCAGTAGCAAAGTCAAAGAAATAATAATAATAATAATGTGGTTATTCCTATATGAAAAATAACACATGCAGTTTGGGCCACTAAGTATTCATGATGTGTGGATAGAAAATGTTATTTTTTTTCAGGATGGAAATATTATTTATTCAGGGTTTGGCAAGTAATCATCTTAACTCTTAACTTAATTAGTAAGCACATATTGAGCACCACCTGCATACATAGGACTGTGCTGATAGTTGAGGAGCAGCAGGTCATACAGTCAGCATTGTAGACTCAGGTCTCCTGCTCACAGACCTTGGAGGAGACTAGATAATAAGAAGCTTAAACAGAACTCAACTGAGGGAGGGGAGTGATGGAAAGGGTGGGTCAGGAGAGCTAGAGTGAGGGCACCATGGTGGAACTGTTACCCCAGCTGAGCCTGGATAACCAGGAAAGGGATTACAGTGGGAATATTTGGCAATGCCTTGAAGCATCTTTTTCAGTTATATTAAATATCTTCAACTGAATCTAACAAGACACTCCAGTAACAGTCACCTGAGTAAGAGAAAAGTTGGTATCCTCTCTCATAAAATGAATCTGGAGTAGGATAGTTTGGGGATAGAATAGCAGTGTCAGATGGTCAGGGACTTGGGTTTTTGTTTTTTGTTTGTTTGTTTGTTTTGTTTTGTTTTTGTCTTTCTGGGGCCCACATGCTTAGCCCTGGGCTCCCTTCTCAAAGTCACTTTAATGTCACAGTAGGGCTGCTGCAATCTAGTCATCACATCTGCATTCTGTCTTCTGCAAGAGTCTTTTCCAAAACTCCCTAATGACTTCTCCCCACATCACTGGCCATTCTTAGATCTAAGTGATGTTGAGAAAGGTAGTCTTCTGTCTGAAGATATTATGCACATCACATTGTGGTTGTAAGAAAAAGCAAGAAATTTAGTAGACAAAGAAGATTCTCTGTCAGAGAGTATAAAGTGAGCCCAAATGGTCAACTCTTTTGACTCTGCATGGACCGCTTTCTGCTCAGATATGGGAAAACTGTGGAGGATGTTCTAAAGGAGTAGTTTAATCAAACATGGGGGAGAAGCAGAATAGAATCAAGAAGAAATAAATCCATAGTAGAAATTTGAATACTTCTACTTGTTAGAAGAAATTGAGGAAGATAAAATAAATCCAAAACATAAGATGTTTCTCTCCTCCCTTCTCTCTCTTTCCACTTCTAGTGAGGTTGACAAATGCTATATCTCAGAGGGGTCCCTGCTTCCACTCCACCAGCTTACCTCCTCTTGTAGCCCTGTTGTCTTCTTTCTCCAGTGGGGAAGCTGGAGAGAGACCTCAGCAGCTCAGGGAGAGGAAACCTTCCCAGTGAAGAGGCTGGAATGCCTTTGTCTCTGGCTGAGCGGGTCCCAAAGCTTCAGTCATTCCATCTCCCTCGCCATGCCTGCTTAAAGCTCCTTCAAAGACATCATGTTTTATTTTTCAAAGACGTTCTTCATTACAGGGAGAAAAAATAAGTGTCAAGTCTTTTTTATTGCCTCTCCTCTATTGTCTACTCCCCTCATGGCTTTCTCCATAGAACAATTATATTTTATCAAAAGTACAACAGATGTATCTTTCCTCTCTTGAAGTCTATCTTTCAAAGTCTTCTGCATTCAATAAGCCAGTGAAATATTACAGCCACTCTCACTGCCAAGTTATGGGGCTCCCAGAGCAAGGAAGGTAGGTCTCTGCTCCAGGGAGCTCAGTGTCTAGTCTCTGGGTGGATGCCAACAGAGTGCTCTGCTCCTCACCCCTGGGACATTTGCACATGCCAATGGTCCCACTCCCTGGAGCTCTACAGAGTGCTCTCCCTTATTTCAAACAGCTCAAGTGTTGCCCAAAGCATAAGACTTCTCTGACCATTCAATGTACAAAAGCACCCTCCCGCCCCCGATCTGCCCTTATGTTGCACTTGATAGTAGGCAGCAATTGGCTTAGTATCTAAGTGTGGCCTCCCCGCAGTGCCAGAGTGCAAGGCCTCTTCCCTCTACCCACTATTGCAAACCTGGGCCTCAAACACAGCTAAGCACCTGGTATGAGCTCCGTGAGCATGTGGGGACCCCAGCTCCTCCAGCCAGCTTGTCCATTGGATCTTCCACCTCTCCATTAACAGCCAGTCATCTCCCCTAAGGACTAAGGGGAAGAAAAGGAGAGTCATTTCCTTGGAAAGTTTTTAATTCACCTTAATTCAGATAGGAAGAGGGAAGGTAAAGGAAAGGGAAGGAGAAAAGCTCTCTCCCTGTTAGAATTGAAGAAAATCCATGTGTGCCAGGCATTTTTCTCTCTGTCCAACTACTTCTCCTTGTATTGCCCTCCCTCCCCTTCTCCTCTCCTCCTCTTCTGTCTCTCTGCATTTATATTCTGATAAGTCCAATTAAACTCTGCTTAAAATCAAGGCCGTGAATTTGTTGTGAGCCATAAAAGTATAAAGCAAAGCTGATGGGTAGAAACACAGAGACAATGAAGCATCTTCCCATAGCAAAAGACTAAGTAATGTCCCAATAACTCACATAGATTCTAGAGGCAGGAAGGTAGAACTTCACATTTAAACACAGATTTGGTTGTAGTTTAGAGGTAGAATGCCCCTGGGTTCAATCCCTGGTACTATAAAATAGATGGATGATGAGAGAGAGAGAGAGAGAGAGAGAGAGAGAGAGAGAGAGAGAGAGAGAAGTTTGGAGAAAGGTTATGCTTCTCTGAGTCTTCAAAAAGGAAAAGAAGGAAGGATAGTATCTGAAAGGCTCAAAGTCCTGAGGAATTTCATACTCAAGCTATGTGGTCCTTCTGTGTGACAGAATGGGAGAGGAGCAAGATACAATGCTAGGGATATCATCAAGGATATCTGCAAAGGACATCTGTGAATATTATGTTAGGGGACTTGTATTCATTCCTGATAGTTACAAAGAGTCCCCAGAAAATTTTAAGGCAGCTCAGAATTTTCATTTCAATCGTCCTATCTCTAGAAGGTGAGATCAGGGCCATTTAATCTACCCTTTGGGGTCCTTAGGCAAAGATTCAACCATCCCCTTCTCATGGAGACTCACCCTTCCTTCCATAAGTGAACAATAATCAAGCCAGCAGTTGGTAATTACCAAGAGGGTGGGAATCTAAAGATTTGAAGTTGACAGTGCCAAAAATTCCTCTGGCCAGCTGCTCTACCCACCATGAGCACAGCCATGGGATTTCAAAATCCTGGTTTCCCAGGCCCACTGACATTGTTCAGAGGGTAGATTCCAGTGCACAGCTGTAAGAAAAAGACAGCAGCCTTTTCATCAAGAAATGCCAAGGAAGTCTGTGTGCAACTGTACAATGGAAACACTTGGCTTCTGGGGCAGGAAGCCCACGAGCATGTCATTTGCTATGGAAATGTAGAGTCAGCACTTATGAGAAGCTTCTTGCTCTACACCTCAACTTCTGTACTTTTATTCATAGTATTTTCCTCCTTTCATAATTTCAATTCCTCTCTCTTTTATTTATGTATGGATTCCATTCCCAAAGTCAGACCTCTTGTTTATCTGACTAGCATTTGTTGCGTGAAGGGTTCTGGGTGGGGTACTCACAGCATGCACCACCCATGTGGCCACAATACTCCTCTCAAGTAATAAACCAGTACTTTTTCCTGATTTATCTACCACAAAAAAAAAGTGAAGGAATAGCCAAAAATTTTGACAGTATCATGGATCATCACTGTGGCTATTACTATTTACTGACTGGCATGGCATTGTGTGAAAATTACTCTCTTAAAAGATGAAGCAGGATATGAGGGTCATTGTACAAAAGCATCAGTGACATATACAAAAGCCAATTCAAAGAGACGAGATGATGTTTATTAGGAGAGGTGTTTCCAATGTCTAGCACCTCTTCTCTTTCTGTCCATCTGTGTGTAGCAGTTTAATATATGATCTGTAATCACCTCTTTCCTCTCCTGGTTGGGTAAATCTTCCCCACATCACTTGCAAACTGGAATCTGAAATTTTTATCATGGGAAAAAATAATGTTTTATGTTGTAAAGATTTAAAATACAGATAGCTAGAGAGAAAAGACAGAGCCTTAACTCACACAAAGGTACACATTGTTCATGCTAGATATGTTTCTGACAATGATTTTGGAAAGCAGGAGAAACAAGAAAAGGAAAGTGAGCTAAGAGGGGGAATTTAAGATCCATGAAGTCAATTTTATCTTTTGCTTGGATTTGTTTCTGTCCTGTCTCTTTATGCACAAGGACTGCTAGAAGATTCAAGAAAGACATGCTCCTGAGTTTAGTCACAAGGTCAAGGATATAATCATTGTTTCCGGAAGTACCATTACTGGACCTTGTGAGGGCAAATGGCCATGTATTTAAGGGGAGTTGGTCCTCCCCCTTTTTCCCCAAATCTAAATATATCATTTTAGTTTGGAGTCCTCTCCTTCTCATACAGATCATGTGTAGGTAAGACAAAACTGAAATAAAGCCTTGGGCATGAGCTCCATGTTTAGAACGAGGTACCCATAGACGGTAGTTCAGAATCAGGTATCACAGATATTTTCTTTATAGGGCCAAATGGTAACTATTTTGAATTTTGCAAGCCAGACAGTTTCTGTTACAACTGCTCAACTGTGACTTTGCACCACAAAGCAGCCATTGCCCATGTGTAAGAGAATAAGCAGGACTATATTCCAATAAAATCAAGTTTATGGCACTGAAATTTGAATTTCATTTGATTTTCATGCATCATGAAATATCATTCTTGTTTGGATTTATTCACCAGCCATTTAAAAATATAAAATCCAATGTCAGCTTGTTAACTACCAAACTGGGCAGCAGCCAGATGTGACCCTCAGGTTGTGGATTGTGTAACTATGACCTAGATCAAAATAATTCTTAAAAAAATAAAGAAGAAGAATTTTAAGCTTTGCCAATATGAAAGGTCAGAATTAAATAGATTCTAGAAAAGAAATGTTTTCATCTCTGAGAGGATATCTTCAGTCAAATTACAAGCTAACATTTTCAAGTTAAAAGGTTTCTTTCATGGGCATATAGGGCTCATTTGAAATGAGCAGCAATGGAGAGGCATAAAGAGATAAACTAATTGTTCTTTTGAATGAATAAAGGCAGTTCCTACTCTCTTATTGATAGGATTCATTTCCAAAGAAATCCTTTCTTTCTAGGTCACCCAAAGTCCACTTAAGCTCAGCCCTAGGCAAAGATTCCCCTTAAGGCAGATTCAGACAAGTGGGTCTTTACTGAATTACTGTGTTCCAGAGATGAATAAAGAGGGTGAATTCAATTTCAATTGAGCTTAGTAAGCTGTTTCTCCCAGGGCCTCAGTATTTCTTTCTATCCAATAAGGGACAGGTTTTCAAAGGTTTATCACCTTCCTCAGTTCAGCCTTACTAGTGCCTTGTTCATTTACCTCTGATCTCTACTGACGTGGCCCAACCAAACTGATTCAAACCCTAGAAACTGACAAAAATCCCAATATAAACTATAGTATACTTCCCAGGGGAAATGAAGGTAGCACAAAAGGAAAGAGAATCTAAGAGACGCTCTAAATGCAGAAGGCTGAATCAAGACCCCAAGAATAGCTGAGGGCCACTTCCCTAGGCTGAGAGATACTTTCCAAAATGACAAGGGAAGCCTGGCGCATAAGCAACAGATAAATAGAGTTTTCTAAATCTGCAGGAAAACACATTTTCTAAAGATGAACCCTGATATGCATGAAGGCCAAATAAGCATCGACCTGGTTTTCTGTTGGTGTTCTCCTGAGGACAGCACTACTAGGGGATGGACTGAGCTAGACCTTGTTCTCAGACTCCTGGGGCCTTGCAGCACTGGCTGTGGGGTTGCCATTTTGGGGTTCTCTGAAGGAAAGCATGCCGAGGAAGAGTTGAACTGACCCATCTCTGTCATTATTCAGAACACGTCCCAGAACTGGACAACCTCACAGTGACCGAGGTCGGCTGGGCTGGCCTCAAACTCAACTGGACGGCAGCTGACCAGGCCTACGAGCACTTTGTCATTCAGGTGCAGGAGGCCAACAGGCTGGAGGCAGCTCAGAACCTCACGGTGCCTGGCAGCCTCCGGGCTGTGGACATCCCGGGCCTCAAGGCTGCCACTCCTTACAGAGTCTCCATCTATGGGGTGATCCGGGGCTATAGAACGCCTGTGCTCTCTGCTGAGGCCTCCACAGGTACTTTCTGCCTTTATATCTATAGCTGCTAATTTTCTCCCAATGGAAAACAGCCCAAGGATAATCAGACAGCAACTAGTTTTTGAAATGTTCTGCTCCAAGGCATAAAGCCATGGAGTCTGATAATAGACAGCCAGACCATCAGGTCAAGAGAACTCCAAGACCACCTGAATATTTCACTCCATGTGAACAATACCTTTTGGAGTTTTATAAAACCCGTCCTATGGGACAATTTGCATGGCCCCAAGAAGAGGACCATTAGCCCCAGAAACAGGCTTCTTCCTGTTTAAAGGATCTTAAGACACTCTATTCAACAGGAAAAAAAGTCACAAAATTAATCTCCTTATCCACTTATATTTAGATCAATTCTTTAATAAGATAAGGAGACATATTTTCTCATACCTCTTCCTCTGCTTCATTTATAAAATTAAGACAGTTGCGTAATGCATGTTTATCAAAAGAATGTCACATTTTTTTTTCTAAGTAAAACAAAGCCTATACTTGTGTTCAAGATGCTCTGGATCTTGGCGTATGGTTTAAACCAACTCTTTGTCCTTCTCCAGGGGAAACTCCCAATTTAGGAGAGGTCACGGTGGCCGAGGTGGGCTGGGATGCCCTCAAGCTCAGCTGGACTGCTCCCGAAGGGGCCTATGAGCACTTTCTCATTCAGGTGCAGGAGGCTGACACGGGAGAGGCAGCCCAGAACCTCACAGTCCCCGGGGGACTGAGGTCCATGGACCTGCCTGGACTCACATCAGCCACTCGCTATACCATCACCATCCGCGGGATCACTCCCGACTTCAGCACAGCCCCTCTCTCTATCGAGGTCCTGACAGGTATTCTAGACTAATTCACGTATTTTTTTCCCTCCTCCTTCTCTCTCTTCCAGTAGAATCAAGGTTCTAAACTGAGTTTAGCCTCTACCACGCTGGGGAAATACCTGTGAATCATCTCTGCTTCTCTCCCAAATGTCACATCCCTTATTTGGCCACGATCTAGTTGTAGCCCAGTAGCCAGTCCCGTGGAAAATTCCACCTATTCTTCCTTGACAAAAGTGAGAAATTATTCTTTCCAAAATAACTTTCAGTCACAATATCTAAGAAGTTGGAAAGCACAACTCATAAGTGAAAAAATGAAAATACTTTTAAAAAAAGCTCTGAGCTCATTTTAAGAACCCTAAAGGACTCCCTAAAGCTCTATTTGTATATCAAGAATGGAAGTGGTGAACAAAATTAAAAACCACCTTTCATTCCCAAAAGCCAAAGAGAAAAACCCCAGCTTTACTGCTGACAATGAGAATGTGCTCAGCACCGTTGTGAATCATGCATGTGTAATCAACACTAACCAGACACCTCATCCCAACCTTAGCCAAAATGCCATCTCACCTGAGCCCCAGCATGCAATTGCCTTTTTTAGTAACTCAACAACTCTGTGTGTCCTAATGCAGAGGAGGTTCCAGATCTGGGAAACCTCACAGTGACCAAGATTAGCTGGGATGCCCTCGGACTGGACTGGACTGCACCAGAGGGGACCTATGACCAGTTTATCATTCAGGTCCAAGAGGCTGACCAGGTGGAAGAGGCTCACAATCTCACGGTTCCTGGCAGCCTGCACTCTGTGGAAATCCCAGGCCTCAGGGCTGGTACCCCTTACACAGTCACCTTGCATGGCGAGGTCAGGGGCCGCCGCACTCGACCCCTGGCTGTGGAGGTCATCACAGGTATATGACCCCTTCCAGAACAGAGATGTGATATGAAACAGCCTGTAACTGGAACAGACCAAAAAAAAGAAAAAAAAGAAAAAAAAAAAACAAAACAAAACAAAACAAAAAAATTCCCATGTGGCAGGGTGTCCTTCTTCAATGTGATTGGCAGGCAGCATGAATTTCCAACTCAGGAAGACTTGGGCTGGAATTCCACCTTACTGGCTGAATACTCTTGGGTATATCACTTTCCATCTCTGGTCCTTCTTTTCTCGTCTTCAAATAAGAGATAATATTCCTACTGCAGAAAACTGTCATGAGTAATAAATGAGCTCGTGAATGAACATGCTTGACAGTGGCCCAACCTGCAGTCTGTATTGAATAGCAAAGAGCTAAATGTATTGTATAGAAACAGTCATCATGAAAAACAGCAGAACAGCAGGGCTGTGGCTCAAGGGAAAGGGGAGAACTTTCCAGAGAAACCCCATCATTACTGGCCTCAGTGTCAACTAGCATCGAGCTCCTAGTCTCATCTCTACAGAAATCGCCTTGGAAATGATCTAGGTACTTCTGCTGAAATGATCCAAGTCTCTCTCCTCATCAGATACCCAAGGCAATAATATTCCCAAGAAAGGGCAGCATGTTTTAGTTCATTGTTTTTCATTTAACTCGGAGAGAAAAAAAATTTCATCTCAATTTATTCCCTGGAAATATGCTGTTTCATCTATCATAGAGAACTCTGTGCTCGGTTCACAAGATTTCTAGAAACAGCTTCAAAAGATGGTATGGGTAAATGGACTGAAACTGTGATAGGAGGGGTTTTACTAAGCCTATCCCTCTCTCCCCATACATGGTAATTTGATAATGTCCACCAAATTATCTCATTCAAATAAAATTGGTTTTCTTGCTCATTTATACCAAATATACTTGATAATTCCTAGAAATTACACATGATTCCCAAAATAAGAAAGATGGCATTAGCACTTACATAAGTTGGCCACGTTATCATTACAAAGTAGGCCTTCCAGAAAAGTGCCATATCTGTACGGAACAGAGTTTGAAAACAAACAGACCCCTGAAAAGGAAGAGATTTCTCAGACTCTCACAGAGCACTGAATTCTGAGATAACTGAGGACAAGAATTCTCCACCTTTTTCTAGTTGCAATCCCTGTCGATATTTTCCTCCCCAACTTCTAATCCATAGTCACCTCAGCCTTAAAAAAAAAGAGATTGAGAAATTGCATTTAAGCCTGAGAAGCAAATCCCAAATCAGTGTTTTGTTTTGTTTTCCCTACATCCCAAATTCAAACTTTTCAAATAAGCAATAATAACTGCATTAGATGTCCTTCCAATAGTGTAGAAAAATTAATAGCGGGCCCTGTTCCGCACCATTTACTGAGCAAAACATAATCATTTTTAACTAAAAGTAGGCACGCTCATTTCACAGGCACAGCCTTGCTTTCTGACACCACCATTCATCACTCAACATGCAACAGAAGAAGGTGGGAGGAGAGGAACCGTGCAAGAGTCTAGTATAGCACCTCTGATCCCTGAAAGCGGAGAAAAGTCCAGAGATAAAACATCACGTTTGTTCAGACTTGATACTGTACATGCTCTATCAAGCCAGGCAGGCAGCATGTGGTCATTAATGAGATGCACTCTAATTTCAAATAGAGAAACGAAGCAGATCAGTCCCCACAGGTGATTGAAAAGTTCCAAGAAGAAACACCTGGGCAATGGTTTAATTCATAAGCTGCCACTTGTCAGGTGCTCACTATGTGTCAGGTGTGATGTGAACAGGTTGATAAATATTATCATTTAATCCTCACGCAATCCAATGAAATGGTAATGTCAGCTCCACTGAAAGGTGAAGAGAGTGAAGCTCAGAGAGAGAAGGCAGGTGACATGCCCAAGAGGATGCAAATATCGTATCAGTGTTGGGATTCTAACCCAGATCTGTCCACCTCCAAAGCCTGCACTTTAAACCATTCCCGCCTCCCTTACCTGGACACACAGCCCCAGATTCTCCCTGCACCCTTCAGCAGCGGGCTGTGCATGTGCAGAGCTTCCCGGAGGATCCTGCATTGGCAGGCACCTCTACCATCTCAAGGCCCAACAATGCAGCCTTTCCCTCTCTGACGACATCCAACTCCAAGAGAAAGTTGGAGCCAAACTACCAAGTGCAAGGCAGAGGTGCCTGGAGACAGGAATTGCCAAATCAGCTCTTCTTTCCCCTTTCTTTCTTGGAGTTGGGCTGTGGGTTGTTTGATTTCCTCCTTTTTGGTTTGTAGAACTGACAGATACTTCTTTGTCCTTCAGAGGAGCTCCCCCAGCTGGGAGACTTATTCGTGAGTGAGGTCAGCTGGGCTGGCCTCAAACTCAACTGGACGGCAGCTGACCAGGCCTATGAGCACTTTGTCATTCTGGTGCAGGAGGCCAACAGGCTGGAGGCGGCTCAGAACCTCACGGTGCCTGGCAGCCTCCGGGCTGTGGACATTGAGGGCCTCAAGGCTGCCACCCCCTACAGAGTCTCCATCTATGCAGTGATCCAGGGCTATAGAACACCCATGCTCTCTGCTGAGGCCTCCACAGGTACCCTCTCCTTCACCGTTCATGCCCCGCCCCCCCGCAAGGTTCCCTGCTTCTTCTATAATAGCTGGCGCCCGGAGTCAATTTCTCTCCATAACTGAATCCTTTCCACATGCCCTCAGTCGCTGGCCATGCATGTTCAGATACTTTCCTGTGTGCTGTGCCTTTGTCCAGAAGCCTTTGCCATGGCAATGACGAGCCATACAGATATTGCCCTCTCTGGCCTCCAGCCCCCCAGCCTCTTTCTGCCATATTTACCTGACCATTCCTACAACTACATCGCCTTTGCATGCTAGCTTTTTGTTTCAGGAACCAACCTGATAATTTTAATTCTGTTCTCTAGTGCTGGCATATAACTAGAAGTCCATCCTTCTCTCTCATAAAGAGAGAGTTGTTTTGCCACTTAGAAATGGCCCTGTGGTTCTTACATTTAAGAAATGTGTCTTTAAAATGCACTGTGTGGAATAAGAAAACTGAATTACCCTCCCCCAGGCAATGCTCTCAGATACTGAGTCATTGTTAGAACATCAAATTAGCAAATAGCTAGGCCCAAAAGGAAAAAAAAAATTGTACAATTATGACTCGAGACTATACCAAAGAGAAAGCCATTCATTAGCAGAAGTACACTCGGCAGCATTGGAAGTAACAAATGTTCCAGGCTGTGAATTCACATTCACAGGAACTGATAGCTGTTTTGCTTTTTGAATCAACAGTTGCTCCTCAAAGTATTGACCTTTGGGTGGCAAATTCCCAATCTCAGACCCAGGGGAGTAGGTCATGGTTTACTCCTTGCTCTGCTCCAATTACAAGGCAGTCAGTGTTTCCCAGCAGCCTGCTGAAGTGAGAGGCTTGCCCCCAGTACTGTTTCCGTTGCTCATCCTTACAATGTGCCTAACGGGTTTGAGCTCAGTCCAGGCTGTGCTGCTTTTGTTTTGCCTATGACTGCCTCTCTTTTTATATTGTCATTGCAACAAAAACCTTCATGGCAAACCTATACATCCTCCTTGCTTCAAAAGCCTAGCCCTGCAATTTAGCCTGTCATTTCAGTAACACTCACTGAAATAAACATAAACCGCAGGCCACCACTGCATGGGCAGCAACCCTAGAACAACTAGAAATTGCCGTGGATTCTGCCCCTGAATGTTCCCAGAGCTCTTTTATCTGACATCCATAAATCATTCCTTCCCAGAAGGCAGAGGAATCACCCACCACTTCTGATCTTTCCTGCAGATCTATGGTTTGGACTGCCATTAGTATTTTTATGGGTGTGTTTTTCTTTTTGATGGTAGCAACATTCTTGCCTCTGATGACTTGGCCGATGGGGAGGAAAGGCCATAATTCCATCTGATCTGTGTCTCCACAAGTCTGTTAGGATGGTCTCAGAGGCCAGGAGTCTTCGTCTGTGCTCAACAGAGAGCCCTAGCTTTTCAATCCTGCTCCTGCCTGCCCCCTGCATGTTATTTCTATTGCTCGGAAAAGCACTGGCAGGACCATCTCCGAGACAAAATATGATGCCTTGGCCTAAAAGGGTAGCCTACACAGCCTTGTCTTGGCTTAGCTCTGTTGGTTGGCAATGCAGTGTAGAAGCAATAAAGAGGGGCCTAGTTATTTTAACAGAATATGAGGACAGCTGGTAGCCCTTATCTGAAATATGAAAAAAAAATCAAGAATTATACTGTGAAATTGGAAAATCCCTTCAAGTCAGAAAATGAGAAGTTGCCAGGTAATACTGGGGGAGGTTAATGTGTCAGAATTATTTAGCCCTTATTTGAATAGATGGGAGCTTCTTCAAAGCAAAGGATATCTCAGGGAGGCGTCCAAGTAATCTTGGCCTCCTGAGTGCAGTTCAAGGGACTGGAAGCTGCCAGCTCTCTATCTTTTGACTGAAGGCCACCAGCCCCAAGGCAGTGGCCTTGGAGACAGGGGGAGAGGGGTAATAAGAAGCTGCCCCCAGCCCAGGGAGATTATCCAGCACATCTTCTCTCTCAAAGGATCTCGCCAGGGCCTGACCATGCATGGCAAGTGCAGAGAAACGAAATCTAATTGTCATGTATTCTTTTTTAACTCTTAACAAAACCCCTTTTTCTCTCTCATTGGCTTTGATTGGTAACATTGCTCCAGTTCACCATAACCCTGAACTATGGAATCTTTCCTCCCAGTGACGGTCCTATTAACGATATAAATTTTAAAATGCAGCCAAATAATTAAATTTATTTATTTGTTTCTTCTCTCCTACCCTCTCTCTCTTTTTTCTTTTCAGTCAAAGAACCCGAAATTGGAAACTTAAATGTTTCTGACATAACTCCCGAGAGTTTCAATCTCTCCTGGACAGCTACTGATGGAACCTTCGAGACCTTTACCATTGAAATTATTGATTCCAATAGGTTGCTGCAGACAGCAGAATATAATATATCTGGTGCTGAGCGAACCGCCCACATCTCAGGGCTCCCCCCTAGTACTGATTTCATTGTCTACCTCTCTGGACTTGCTCCCAGCATCAGGACCAAAACCATCAGTGCCACAGCCACCACAGGTATACGTGCCTCTCCAGATTCTAACACCCTCTATCCTCAGTCTTCTCTGCAGGGTGAAGCCATTCCTTCTCCTTACCCACCAGAGCACATGCTACCGTGTGCTAACTCTTCTGTGATGCTAGGCTGGAACGCTATTTAACATGACTCTTTCCTAACAGCAGCCCGAATAGTGGATGTTCACAAAGTCACATGGCTGACTTATCACCAATGAGATCATTTGCAGCATAAAGTGTAGTTTGGTCCAGTTTACCATAGGAATCTGGAGAAAAGGATTCTCTTTTGTAGCAACTTAAAACCCATAATGAGAGTTGTCCTTGGCTTGGAAGGTGTCTACATCAGTCAAAGAGGTCTTAAAAGTGTATTTTTGTGTTGCCTTTGTATCTTTGTCTTCCTAAAACCATGATCTCCTCTTATCATATATCCTAATGATTTAAAGAAACAGTTGTTAGTGCTGTGTTTTGTTTCATTTGGGGAAAATGGAGAGAACAAGCAATGGTCACTCATCAGATGAGTGCAAGGAGTAGCATAGAGAGCACCCCAATTTCAACACCACCTCTAAGAGAGAAGATCAGAACATGTCTTGCTCCCCAAACAGTGAATGGTGTATGACAAAAACAAAAGTAGAGCAGGCATGTTCCAACAAGGAGCTTGGCTATAAAAGGAGTAAATTGCTCTCACTTTGAATTTGTGGTGTCTGTGGCATATATACACATACAATCTAATATATATAATATACATATATATATATATATTCTCTTTAGAGTGTATATATATACTCTAAAGAGAACCCTACATGAATTTGGAAAGGGAAGCTTTGTCCATTCAAAGTAACATTCTTAGCACATTTTAGACAAGGCCTTCTCTTAATAGGTAAGCTAAGACATCACATACTGAAAACAAAAGAAATATTTGTAGAAAAAACACTAGAAAATTTTTCACTACAATTCACAAAAAGAGGGTCCATTTTCTGAGGAATCCAAGAACAGGGTTGACATTGTACTATCAATATTACCTATCACATAGGTTGTCCATGATTGAGGGAGAGTCTGTCCTCATTCTACATGAGACTAGAGTTGTAATCAGGGTGTTCCCTAGAAAAGACAGGGAGCCAGCATCATCTAATTTCCACCCAGCTCAGCCAAATTAAAGAATAACAAAACCTAGGGGAGAAATTTAGTCAACCATATATATTTGGCTCAAATTGGTTTTCAACAAAGAACTTCCTATACTGGAAGGCAAAGTCTAAAATGTTATGGATTTAGTCTTATGTGTTTTGATTTTGAACTATAACGGTACTTAAAATTGACACACTTTCCTATTTTTCTTCTCACTTTAGTAGCTGAACCTCTCCTTAGCCACCTCACAGTCTCAAATGTGACCTGGGGCAGTGTGTCCATCTCATGGAAAGCTTGGGAGACTGCCTTTGATAGCTTTCTTGTAGAAGTTAGGAATTCTGACCACCCCCAGGAGACGATGGTGCACTCCCTGCCTGGGGCGTCCCGCAGCTTTGTCATCACCAGCCTCAAAGCTTCTTCTAATTACACTGCCCAGCTCCATGGGCTGATTGACGGGCAGCGTGCTCAGACCCTGATGGTCCAAGCAACCACAGGTATTTCCCATTGTGGGTTCTTTACTCACCATTGAACTTCCTTCCTTCCAAAAATCAACTCACTTTTCATCCTCCTAATTCCATGAGAAACTTTTCAAATTTGAAAGAGCCAAGCAACTCAGATTCTGAAAGCTTTGAAATAACCTTCACCCCTACCTAAGAAACGTTAGTGTTCAACTCTTTTTTGTTCTCTCTAAATATTCACTCCTGTCTGGAGTTGCTCGGTTTATTTTTGTAGAGTTAACGTGACTTGCTTTGGTCAAATTTCTAAACCATCCTTTCATCTGATCTTGAATAATCCTTTTCCTTGCCACCCGTTACTGTCTGCCTGTGGTCTTCCTAATCAAAGTCTGCCTGTGTCACATTCAAAGAAATGTGTGCATGTCATTTTTGGTATCATGATCAGAATGATCTACCTTCTCTTTTCTATCTGCCAAAATTTTAAGTGATGGTGACCCCAGCATGCTGAGTGGAGACTTCCAACCACAATCCAAGAACCACATGAAAGGACCCAATGGTCTAATCTTGTTTTTGGGATTTTCATTGCCCTGGATTCCTTACAAACAGACTGCTCTTTTGTTGATGTTTCCTCTGTCAAGCATGTGTTATCACCAGCTGATATCTGTTACAAAGTATCAGAATCCCCTTCATCTATCATCTTGTCTAAATCTTAGTGCATGTTGTGGATATTAAGAACATTCAAATTTTAAACACATCTATCTTTTATGGAAGCAGGCAGCACATCAAGGAACTATTCCAAAGGGTTAGAACTGGTGGGGGGGACAATGTCCTTTGCTTGCATGGAACACTAGCCGCACCCTAACTAGCATTCTCTTTCTGTGTTTTCTTTTGCACCTCACACTTGAGCTTGGTTGTGCCCTTGGAAATCAGATGAGGGTAAAACTGACCTCAAGAACCTAGGTCTTATTCTGCATAATGAATACATTGTCACCTCCAGTCTTTGTCAGGTAGCATGAAAAGAATCCCAACATGTATCCTTAGTTTGAGAAATTGCTTCTACAACAGAATATAGGAAAAGAACAGAGTTACCTTTGGAATTTCTTTGATGTAGTTAAAGAAAGTTGCCAATGCTATTGCTGAAAACTACAACACCATTAGCTTCTCAAACTAACTGATAAATAGTAAACTCTGTGCTATTGCATATGGTTATATTCTGTTTCTGAGTCAGATCCTATTTACCCTTAGAGACTTTGGAGCAATGAGTTACTCTATGCAATTGTGCAGTTAAAGTCTATGCAAATGAGCCCTTTCTTTCCTCCAAATGCTGGAGCTGAAGCAAAGCAACTCCCGAGTCCTTGAGAAAATAATCTACCTCTTCCCAAACCCGAATCTTGTCTCTAAAATTTCAATCCTTCAAGACTGTTGCCTCTCTCTAAAATACAGTCTTGGTTGAACTTATTTTAGTATTAATATTATTTGACAAATCACACATCATTCCAAATTATCCAATAAGTAAATGTCCTAATCAGAAAATGCAATGCTTAAATTCAAATTTTCCCTTGGTTTTGTATCTCCCAGCAATTTTTAATGGAATCTTTGTTTTTTTCACCTTTACAATATATAGGATGAGATCTGGATTTTTCTACAATGCATACATTTTGATTACTAAATACTATTGAGGGAATTTCTCTTATACGAATATTAACCTTAAATCCCAATAGATCAAAGTAAGACTAAGAAAACTCAGAAGAGCAATGTCTAAGCCATGCTCAGCGGAGCACTAACTCTTTTGGATGTTCAAAGAATATGCATGAGATAAGGGATCATTGACCAATAGTTCACCCTGAGCTAAACAAAATTAAATTGATTTATTTACTGAGCCAACCCATTGGAGCCTTGAAAATGCTAACACTCTCTTATGAATCTCTACAGTAAGATACGGTATGCAATGTTTATCATACATACTTCACCATGATACTGTCTATTCTTGGAACGTCTCATAAGGCTAATGTCCTATTAGACTTTTGAAAATGTAGCCATAAAAGTCTTAATCTTAATCCTATCTACTGCTCTAATGACTCGTTCACTAGCAAATGACCATGCCTGTACTTTAAAACAACACACATCAACCACCTACAGAAAAAAAGCAACACATCAACACATTCTGCATCATTAGGATGAATGTGGGATAAAGCCTAACATGCTTTCCTTTTCTGCACGTATTTGGAGACATTGATGCATTTGTTTTCTATGGTGACATCCTGGGGAAATCTGCTGCTTCCTCTAACAATGTTTCTCTCTTATTCTGTCCATGTCCCTTCCCCTTCAGAACCAGAACCACAGCTGGGCATGCTAATCCTTAGCAATATTACTCCTGACAGCTTCAACGTGTCATGGACTGCTCCAGCAGGGCTTTTTGAAAAGATTATTATCAATGTGAGCGACACTAACTCGCTGCATGAGCCCCAGCAGTTCACAGTTCCAGGAGATGCACAGCGAGCTCACATCTCAGGCTTGGTGGAGAACACTGGCTATGACGTTAGTGTGGCAGGGATCACCTGGGCTGGTGACCCCACCAGACCCCTCACAGACTTTGTCCTTACAGGTATTCACAGGTTCTCACTTGTCTGTATAGAATTCTGACACAGGGAAACGGGGAAAGAACATAGGCATTCTAAATAAATTTTCAGTTCAAAATGTGGCCTTCACACTAACTGTAAACATTTATTTATTTATTTATTTATTTATTTATTTATTTATTTATTTAATTTTTTTGTATGTGGTACTGGGGATTGAACCCAGAGGCATGCTACCTCCAAACTACACCCCCAGCCCTTCTCATTTTTTATTTTAAAACAGGATCTTGCTAAGTTGCTGAGGATTTTGCTAAATTTCTGAGACTGGCTTTGAATCTGAGATCCTCCTATGTTAACCTCCCAAACACCATGTATGCCACCATGCCTGGCAAAAACCTACTTATTATTAAAATTGACAAACATAACAGATGGATGAAGGCTCAACCTCAGACAGCAGACAAATCATAAAGCTAATCAAAATCATACTTAAACTTGACTCCTGACTCTGAATCACATAAAGAAATGGCTGTCCATTTTCTCTACTGAGAAGATATTTTCTACTGATATTTGTCCCAAAGGCTACAAATGGTATGAGTTTACCAAATCTCTTAACTTGAAAAAAAAAAAGTCAAAATATTTAGAAGTCTATTGTCTTGCACTAATGATAACATTCAGGAGACATTTTTTGCCATTTGACTTTCACTTTAAACACATCTTTTCCAAGGTATAAATTGCTACTAGTAAGATATGTTAATAAGTACAGTTAAATACGTACTTGGAGGCACTGGAGTGTCCTGGAAGAGTGAGGGTTTTGAGATCAGGCCTGTGTAGTTTCTAAACCTCTCTCACATCTTCTCACTTGCATAGCCTTGGCAAGTTCCTAACTTGTTCAAATCTCAATTTCATTATTATGGAAAGAGGGTGCTCACAGGTGCTTCTGGCAGCTGGTCTCATGTATAAGGCAGATATGATCAAATGGAACTTCCTTAGCATCCAGTGGGTGTTTTGTTTGATTTTGTTTTCATTTTTTGGTTTTTTTGTTTTGTTTTGTTTTGTTTGTGGTACTAGGGATTGAAATCAGGGATGTTATGTTCTACCTCTGAACTATACCCCCAGTCCTATTTTTTTTTTTTTAATTTTCTATACAGGGCTCACTAAGTTGCTGAGACTGGCCTCAAACCTGCAATCCTCGTGCCTCAGCTTCCCAAGTACTGGGAATATAGGCATGCACCATGATGCTTGGTTCAATAGGTGTTTCAAAGATGCCAGGTCCTTTCTGCTCTCTGCCATCACTATGGCATTCTTAAAAGGAGCCAACAAGGCAGTAGTAGAGCGCTGGCCTTGGATATTCAATCCCTAGCACTGCAAATAAATGAATGAGTAAGTACATAAATAAATAAATAAATAAATAAATAAATAAATAAATAAATAACCAAGGCACCAATGTTAAAAACAACAGAGCTATGCAATCACAACTTCCCTATCATTTCTAAGAAGACATTGGATATGTTTTAATGTAAGATTATAAAGCTTTTTTTTTTTGTCCAGTCATGGAATGTGAATTAAATCATTGACATCCACATTCAAAGGCAAAACATAAGAATTTCTTAAGGAGACTGGGAGGAGAAGGTGTGAGATGAATGTCCCCCTGGCTGGAGGAGAGGAACAGGTCCCATCAGGCCTCTTGCAGGACCTCCCACAGAACAGGGAGAAGAAAGAGAGGCTGAGAGTGCTTGTTTCAGACTCCTAGATCCAGTTACTGTATTATCTCTGCTAATCCTGGACATGAAAAGCAGCATTTTAAAAGAAGCATATTAAAAAAGAAAAAAAACATGAACAGGAGGCACTGGAAGAAACAAGCCCTTGATGGACTAATTAGCCTGAAAGTCTTTATTTTCACTGAAATTCCCTGCTTTGATGGCAGAAGGTGCAAAGAGGCCAGCTATCAAAGAAAGTGCCACTTATCTAAACAAAACCTCTCAACAACCCAGCAGCAGAACTTGAGCATGAAGACTGTTTGCACAGTATATGTGATTTCATCTGTGCCTTTGATAGGCTTATGATTCTTGAGAAATCTTTACATGGAAAAAAATGCCTCAAAATAAACAACAAGTGTTTCAAAATCAGTACAGGAAGTCCAAACTGCAGCAAAATTTAGCTCTGCTTAGGCACTGAGGGCATCCATTCATGTATTCATTCAGTCACCAAACACTTCTTTTTAAACATTTTTCTTTACAGCCCATGGATTAGACCATGGGCATTGGTACAAGGTCATTTATCTCTTTGAAAATTTCCACTTAGCTGCAGTGGAAAAGAATCTGCTTAACTAGATGCCCCTACAGTAGCCTTGACCAGGGAATTGCCATCCCCTTCCTACTGTTGAATAAAAATTAAATATATTCAGAGTTATTGAGTGCTGACTTACTACAGAGAAGGCTGGGCTTTATCCACTAATCCTGCCTAGGCTCAGGACTTGCCAGCATTGATGGGGTTTACTAATTAGATGTTAGCTTGGAATGTAGAAAGAATATAGAACTTGCAATCAGAAGACCCTGCTGAAGAGCTTGGCACATGCTTGTAATCTCAGTACTTGGGAGGCTGAGACAGGAGAATCACAGGTTCCAGGCCAACCTCAGCAACTTATCCAGAACTTGTTTCAAAAGAAACATTATTTTTAAAAAGAAGGCTGGCTGTATATCTGTATCTCAGAGGTAGAATGACCCTGGGTTCAATCCCCAGTGACAAAAATAAAAATGATGATGATGATAATGATAATAATATAATAATAATAGTAATAACCTGTTGGAATCCAGCTAAGCCATCTAGCAGATATATGATCTTGGATAAGTCACAACCTTTCTGTTTCCTTAGATATCATGGAAGGTGAGAGTTAAGGTCGCAGTATCTACCTTACAATATCATTGTTGACTAAATAGGGAATGGACATGAAGCCTCCTCAACTGAGAAGTATTGACAGACACTTGGCTCCTATGAGCTCAGTCCTTTCGGGAGCCCCAGTGGGTGAAAAGACCCCTTACACATGAGAAATCAGAGCACCTGGGACACAGCTGTTTGGTGAATGAATGAATAAAGGATGATAACAGAACTTACTGAAGATCCAAATAGTCCTTGTTTTCTAACCATATCTATGAAAATAAACAGCAAACAAATTAGCAAAGCTTAGAATTCCTTACTGGGCCACAAACCATAAGTTGTTTATTCTGACACATTAAAAAAAAAAATCTCATTGCCTCCCTTTATCTCAGCTAATGAGTACATGTCACTAGTTGGCCTAATTGACTTGATTTGGAATGTGTACCAGTAATGGGATAGAAACATGTAAAATATATAAAAAAAAAAAAAAACCTGAAGTTTACTTATTAAAAAAAAAAACAAAAACCTGATTTGCTATTTACTTCAAAACCAGAAACAGTGAGAGGTAGAGAAAAGGGCCCAAACCCCAGATAAGACATCCTATTTGTACAGAGAAATACATGGACTTTGGAGTCAGACTCAGCTGAAAACCTCCCTCAATTACATACTGTGCATGATTTGGGGCAAGTACTCCAATCCTTTCAAATCTCAGTTTTCTTACCTGTAAAATGCGGCTAATACCTACCTTACAGGATGGCTAAGAGAACTGCATGGATAGCATACTCCATCACCCAATAAGCTCTTACTAGGACTCATTGTCTGGGCATATCACACGTGAATGGTTGGTTGGATCTGTCATTATTCTTGAGATCTTGTGCTATCCTAGCAGAGTCAGTGCTGCTAATCTGAGTTGTTTTCACTCCCCCTTCTTTCAGAGACCTTGCCCCTCCTGGAAAACCTAACCATTTCCGACATTAATCCCTACGGGTTCACAGTTTCCTGGATGGCATCGGAGAATGCCTTTGACAGCTTTCTAGTAACGGTGGTGGATTCTGGGAAGCTGCTGGACCCCCAGGAATTCACACTTTCAGGAACCCAGAGGAAGCTGGAGCTTAGAGGCCTCATAACTGGCATTGGCTATGAGGTTATGGTCTCTGGCTTCACCCAAGGGCACCAAACCAAGCCCTTGAGGGCTGAGGTTACTACAGGTATTTCCATTCCGGTCAGCCATTCTGTGTTCTTCCTGGCCCCTCCCATGTAATCTGTCTACAGCATCACCGTGATTTTAACATCCTTGTCCACATTCCCTCCTTAACCGATAGATGTGTCCTGTTCCTCGTGCTCTCCCCATGCTCCGCCATGTCTTCTGCATGGAATGAGTACTTCCTACTCCCGTCCAAGAGATGAGAAGGTCGAAATGTTTCCACGTGGTGTCTCAAATCCTTTAGCCTGTGTCTTGTCTATAGTTCTTGTGTGCTTACCTTAAATCTCCTTCCCTTGAGTTCATCCTGGCTGGTCTCCAGCTACATTTCAGCCTTCTCGACAAAATATATATATTCATATACCAATGAATATATTTTGAAAATGTTTTTAAAATCTCTATCATCTCAATGTCTCAACTGTGATCTTAACAAACTTACTCAGCTCATCACTGGAAAATTAAATTGGAACTTATTAAATTGGTAAACACTAATATCAGAGAGATTGTTCAACACAGACTAAATCCATAATTTTCTCAAAACTAATACTCCCCAGAGAAATACAGTATTAACACCTTTAACAATCGAAAATCTGTGTTTCCCAAAGTCCTTCTAGACATTGTTAACTTTGCAGACTATTCAAAAATTCTACTTGGTGAAGAAGTTATATGTTCAAAATAAATTTGGAAACATCAAGGTAAAGTTAAAACAGGG
>PVLC010017903.1:0-32792 GCA_004027655.1 Graphiurus murinus
TGTCTGACCTCAACTTTACTTCTTGACATCAACCCACAAAATCACTTGAAAATAGTTATTTTTTGGTCACACTTCCTAACTGGCCAATCTGCTTCCCATTTTCTGAACCCAGCAGAGCAATCTGATTCATTCATTTTATGTACCTCTTTTCAGCTATGAATGGACCACCTTGGATAAAGAGGCCATGAGGTTTAATAATCTGTTTGGGTACTGGGAATGTTCATGGATTCCAAGGTTATGGGGGTCTGGCAGGCAATGACGGCTAATTTCTCAGATCAACCAATATCCATGCTCAGAGCAGTGATTCAAATAACAGCTAATAAAGACAGGAGCACAAATAACATATAAAAAAAAATTAAAGAGATGGCTTCCATTAGGGAAAATGTGTGCATATGTGTGGAAACATTCTAGGAGAAAGCACACGCAAAATGTCAACAGTGGTTATCCTTGGGTGGGGGTGGAAATGTGAATGACTCTTTTCTTATCTGTAGTTATTTATATTTCCTATTGTTTTACTTGAGAATATATAGTTGTCTTGTAACAAGAATAAATGCAGTTTTTTAAGGAAATAAGGGAGAATACATGTAAACTCCCATATTTTTCTTTATGGGTAATTCCCGCAACTGGCTTTTGGATAAGTTTTTTCTTTCCCATTTACACTTGGCTCCTAGTGAGTTGTGGCCAGGTGGTGAATATATCACATCAAAGAAGATTGAAAGGCTTAGGTTTTTCTGTAATATAGTCTCTCCAAATCAGATTTCTTGGAGAAAATAAATACTTTAATACTTCATTTGATTTTGCTATATGACATGTCAAATTATCCCTCTAATAATTAAACTTAAAATACATGACACATTCACAACATAAGGTTCTGTATTATATTTTCAAAGAACACAAGCCTTGGTGCGTAGTAACAGTATGACATCTACTTGTAAATCTCCAATAATTTGCATGTTATGTAATATCACCTTCTCTTCAGCATTAAAAATATTTGTAGTATGTAGATACAGCTTTGAGAATTTAAGTTTAGCAATAAATATTTCAAATTGCCACTAAAGCATCCCCAAATAAGGGAATGAGTAAACTGACCTGTCCTACCAAATTTGTTTACAAATTCTGTAGTGTTAGCCAGTCCTGTGGGAAACTGGATAAATAAGAAAATCCTTCATAATAATTATAGTATTAAACTCTTCTGGGTTTCCCCAGACTTATTTGTAGATGTGTATACATAGCAGTAATAATAAATTGTTTAAAAGTTTCTTACAGTATGCATATACTTCCCTGTGATGAGTGCTAGATTTCTGAATATTTGATAAGTCTTTTAGGGAGGAGAAATAGAATAAAATGAATATTGAAATAGTATGTTTTTCCACTCCTATAAGAAAGCTTCCGGTCCTTTCCAGAGTCTGTTTTATGTTGTTCTGGTATTGGGTATTTGGAGGCTTTCTACTAGTCACAATACTAAATTCTCTTTCCCCATAGAAGATAAAGAGGTATGAAAAGAGAAAGTTGTAGACATTGATATTCTGTATTGACATTCAGCTACCATGCTCAGACACCCTCCATTGAAACTCTTGTCTCCATATCCCAAGTTTAAAAAAGAAACAAATGAGCTGGATGTAGTGGCTCCTGCCTGTAATCCCAGTAGTTGGGAGGGTGAGAAAGGAGGATTGCAGGTTCAAGGACAGCCTTAGCTACAGATCAAGGCTCTTAGCAACCTAGTGAGATCTTGTTTCAAAACAAAAAAATAAAAAAGGGTTGGGGGTGTAGCTTGAAGGTAGAATGCTCCTAAAGAAAATGAAACGAGTGACTCATCCTACAATAGTAGTGGTAAAATCGATTTAAATATATCTAATCCCTGCCTATATTTTGAAACAAAATAGTCACTCAGAGCAAAAGGACAATGGAAGGCAAGACAGCAATGCTGGACATATGTTTTTAAGATTCAAAGTGGATGAGATAAGAAATAATTTACAGCCAATGAAAGATTTATGGTAAATGATAACATCAAAGGCTTTTTTTTTCCTTCAAGTTTTAAGTTTTGACTTAAACAGCAATGATAAATTAGGGACAGCTGCTGTTTTACGCAGATCTTCTGGACTCTGAAGTATGCTGAAGTCAGAAACCTCCATACTCATCCGCAAGATCAGACGATTGAAGGGGCTGGGGATTGGGTCCCCAGAGATGGCAGAGGGGAAGTAGGAGGTGACTGGGAATTTGCTTTCTTTGTCTCATGTTGGTGTCAACAATGGTCTGCAACTTTCATTTAACTCTGGTCCTCACAGAAACATCTACTGACTGTATTTGTTGCTATTTCCAAGACAAATTTTAACTGTACATGTTAAGTAATATATTTAACTTTCCTTTACAACCTTGTGGAAAGAGAAAAAGAAGGAAAAATGTGTGTGAAGAGGAGGGAAAATGGTTGTGAAAAAAGGAACCATGTGAAGTAAGTTCAAAAATAACAGGAGTCAAGTATATGTTCTTTCTGATTTTCCAATGTTTTCTTTCCATTTAGAATAGTTCATTTGTGGAAACTCTAGGTTAATCACACTGAGCAAACATTTCAGTGTCAGCATATTCTATTAAAAGACTTGTGAAAGGCACTTAGGATCAACTATTCAATATGTGCAAAGGCATTTTGAAAATTATAATTATTTTAAGTTGCAAGGTATTAAGAGTAGCAGTACAGTGGCCAATTATGTTTACCAAATCTCCAAGTATTACCTAAATAATGAGGTATTTTAGGCCACAGAAAAAAGTTCTTTTAACACATTTGAAAGACATATAATCAGCATATGAGAAATCTATTTCTTGTCTCCTCTTACCTTTCCAGTCTCTTGTTGGCTTAAGTTTTTATCAGAATGATTTGGTAACAAGAGGTGTGGAGGAGATATGATGGGTGTGGTTTAGGAAAAGAATTTTATTCTGTGTATTAGACTTTTTAAAGAAGCCTCTTAAAGTTCTATTCTTAATTCCTAAGAAATGAAATGACTTTTAATGCACGATTCCCTATGGAATCAATTTTTTTATATTCATACTTTCCACAAGATGCCAAAAGATAGATTACCAAGTTGCTTACAGTCCTAATAATAAGCTAGGCAAACTTATTCCAAAACAAAGCACACACAAAGGAATAACTAACAAGGATGCAAATATTCAAGACAATAAAGTACGCAATAAAAGGAATTTACAAACTAAAGTGCACCAGGGAAGACAAAACAGCAAAATGATTTTAGAGTCATCTGTGGAATGCCAAAGTAAACAAGAAAATAACCAAGGAAGTTTAAGAATTGAAGGAAATGACTTGTTGATAATATGCTTGCTCTAGAAAATAACCTTTGCACTGAACAGCAGTGAACTCTTCACCTAATCAGCAACGGCTGGGCTTGGTGGTTTACTAAGCAAGTTCAGATGGAGTACAGGGAAAGGGAATCTAGTACCCCTTCCCTAAGTTTTGGACTCTCAGATTTAATCCCCTTGAGACAGGAGACCTCATCTTAAGGATCTATATACTTCAAAGCTTTGGTGTGTACTGAATTTTACATCTGGGGATTCAGCAAGCAACACTTCTGTGGAAAGGTAATTTAAAAAAAAAAGATAATTTTATTAACTTCCTTTTGTGATCTAAAGTGCCTCATTATTTGGGTAGAAGTTGGAGACACAGTAAATATATTGGGCTATTACTATTACTCCTAATACCTTACAACTTCAAAAAATAAATACTCAAGGCCCAGTGAAATCTATTAGAGAGAAGTCTATATTCCTATGCATTGTAAATCGACTATAAATGTATCTGTTATGACTTATTCTAGAATTTTATCCTTTGCTTTTAATATCTCAGCTGTTTGTAACCCTTAATATCACATTTGATTGCCTGTAGTTTATATAGTTTAGTAACTTTGTACTGCGCTTTCAGTTTTAGTCTATCATAAATGTTAAGGAATTCTTTCCAAATCTTTTTCAGAAATCATAGATATGCTTTGCTCTCATGAATTATACACTCTTTTCTAAATTTGAATAAGGTCAATTTCTATTGGTTAATGATTAGAGAACACAAAAATAAGATTGTGCAATACGGTGCTAGGACTCTCTTACAACTAAATCAATTCAAATCTAGTCCTTGTAACTTACAATTGACTACCTAATATCCTATGATTGTGCTATTTCTACATATGCCTGACAGAAGAGATAATGGTGCAATGCTGCAGAACTTGTTGTGATATGGTGTAGAGCCGAAACCACCTTCAAGTGTCCAAATGATGCTTTCAAGTTATGAGGAATGGCAGTGGTGAGCACACCAGGTTGATCTGTGTGACAGCAATTGGTGACATCAGTGCTGGTTTGCTGTGATACAATTGACTAAAGGATATGTCCAAGCCCAGAAAGGCTGTGAGTTGCTACTGACACCACTGCTGTTGACCCTTATTCTAGAGAACTTGGCTAATGTGCCACTGAAAATTGCATTTCAAAGGAATACTTAATGAAATGACAAAAAAAAAATGCTGTGTGATGACTAAACAGTTTGTAAAGCAATATCTTTAGTAATAGCTGTAAAATAGTATTTATACATATGGAAGGCTGCAAAGTTATACCCTCAAAATGTCAATAGCTATAGTATAGTGTAGCATTTTCTAGGCTTATAAACAAAGAAAAGATCCATGAATTTGATGATGTGTGTGTGTGTGTTGCTGAAGATTGAACCCAGGGGCATTCTACCTCCAAGCTATACTCTCAGTCCATTTTTGGTTTTGGGGGGTTTATTTGTTTGTTTGAAGCAAGGTCTTGCTAAGTTGTTGAGAGTCCTGCTATGTTGCTGAGGCTGTCCTTGAAACTGCCATCCTTCTGTCTCAGCTTCCTAAGTACTGGGATTATGGGCATGCACCACCATGTCCAGCTCTTGTGTTTTTATTTTTTGAAGAGATAGGGTCTCACTATGTAGCTCAGGATGGCCCCAAACTGCTGGGTTCAAATGATGCTCTTCCTCATCCTCCTGAGTACTTAGAAATACAGGTGAGCCATGTCTGGCTCTCAAAAAAAAAAAAAAATTTTTTAAAACTTATTTTGTGAGAGCCGGGCGTGGTGGCACATCCTTGTAATCCCAGCATTCGGGAGGCTGAGACCGGAGGATCCAGGTTCGCAGCCAGCCTCAGCTACCTAGTGAGGCACTCTGCAACTTAGTGAGACTCGGTTTCAAAATAAAAAAAAATAAAAAATAGGGCTGGGGGTGTAGCTCGGAGGTAGAATGCCCCTGAGTTCAATCCCCAGTACCGCCAAAAAAAAAAACTTATTTTGTGAGCTGGGGGTGGTGGCACATGCTTGTAATCCCAGCATTTGGGAGGCTGAAACTGGAGGATCTGGGTTCGAGGCCAGCTTCAGCTACCTAGTGAGGCACTCTGCCACTTAGTGAGACCCTGTTTCAAAATAAAGAATTAAAAATAGGGCTGAGGGTATATCTCAGAGGTAGAATGCCCAGTACTGCAAAATAAGTAAATAAATAAATAAATAAATAAATGAATAAATAAATAAATAAAAGATTTGTGTTTGTGCTGGTCAACAGCACTCCTCATATACATCAGCCTGTCATAGCAGGACCAACTTCCACTCAGATGTTACAACCAAGGAGATTTGATTGAGGAGGCTGTTTATAGAAGTTAGGGCTAGGGTTAGGGTTGGGTGAAAAGAAGCAAGGGACAAGAAGCAAACAGGCACTTGTAACCCTGAGGAGCCATCAGCACGCTAGGTCCAAGAGACTAAGGATAGGAAATCACATTAACAGAGCCCTGGGGCAGCTGGAGCAGCGGAGGGGGCCTGCCTTTGCAGGAGCCTGAGAAGTTTAGAGGCACAGTCAGATTCCTGTTAAAGCAGGAAAAGAGGTAGGAAGAAATACCCCAACCTTTCACCTTTCCCATTCTTTAATCTACTGTAGTGTCACCCATTGCTGGAAACCAGATGATAAAAGAGCCTAAGGGAGATAATTTATGAACGTTCCACCTTCTGAGGCCTAGAGTCTAGTAGAGAGGGACAGATACATCTGACAGAGAGAAGTAAGGGATAACCAGCATACTTATAATAGCAAAATGCTGGGAACTCTGATACCAAATCATAGAGGAAAGCTGAACTAAATGATGCTATTAACCAATCTGCAACTAAGAAAAATCATAGTGCTCAAAAGACCATTAGGTAACCAGGAAACACAAAAAAGAAAATAACCAACTCCAAGTGGAATCAGGGAAGATTTTCTCAAACTGATACCTGAGGTGCTTTGTTCTCCTGCAAGCAAAGTTTCTTGTATTTTTGCTCAGTATAAAGACAAAACACATTTACCAGAGGAAACATACATGCTCAACAACAAAAAACAGTGTATATAGAATCCTATCCTCCCTCCTACCCCAGACCACTATACACTTTCTTTTTTGCTTATGGTACTAGGGATTGAACCTAGGGGTGCTCTACCACTGAGCAATATCCCCAGCCCCATTTTACTTTTTATTTTGAGACAGGGTCTCCCTAGGTTGCCCAGGCTGGCCTGGAACCTTCCATCTTGCTGCCTCAGCCACCAGAGTTGCTGGGATACTAAGAGTGCACCATTATGCCCAGCTTAAACAACTTAATGTGTTTCTATCTTTCTAAATCTTTTTTTATGCATATATGCACATATCGTTATATTGCACTTGGTATCATTTGGTATTATATCATATTTTTTGTAAGCTGTATTTTCACTTAATAAATTGCAAATACTATTCCATGCAATAGATATTATTATGTAACATTTTAGATTATAAAATCTTGTAACAACTTGTCTCTTTGTATCTTGTTATAACCACTTGGCCATTACCAAATATATGTGAGGAACTTTCTTGGAGTCCACTATTTGCACATATTATTGCTCTTGGGGTGATTTCAAACCAGTACTTATTTTTCTGCAACTCTCAAACTAATAGTTTAAACATTTATTTCTTAAGCTTTATTTATTTATTTGTTTATTTATTGTACTGGGGATTGAACCCAGAGGGCATCCTACCTCAGAGATACACCCTCAAACCCTAATTTCTTTTTATTTTGAAACAGGGCTTGCTAAGTTGCTGAGGCTAGCCTGGAACCTGTGATCCTCCTGTCTCAACCTCCCATGTACTGGGATTCTAGGCATGCACCACTGTACCCAGATTTTTTTTTTTTTTTGTGGTACTAGGGATTGAACTCAGGGGTGTTCTACCTCTGAGCTATACCCCCAGCCCTATTTTTTATTCTTTATTTTGAAACCGGGTCTCACTACGTTGTAGGAGTGCCTCACTAGGTAGCTGAGGCTGGCCTCGAACCCGGATCCTCTGGTCTCAGCCTCCCAAATGCTGGGATTACAAGCGTGCACCACCATGTCCGGCTTGTTGTTGTTGTTGTTGTTGTTTTAAAGCATGTGTATGAAAGAAAACCAATAGAGACTAGAGACAAAGGCAGCTTTCAAAGCTTAAAGTATCTACTGTGTCTTTATAGAAAATGTTTGCCAGCCACTGTTATAGAGCACTTCTGTGTTATAAATTCCCAGACATGTAAATTTTTTTTAGCTAAAGGGTATAAACATTTTTGAGGCTTTTGTTGCATTCTGCCAAAACGCCCTTGGAACTTTTGAGCTGATTTATGGCCTGCTCGCTAATGTAGGAGCTGACTTTGGGATTAAAAGCAATTCGTTTGTATTTCCTAAGACTTTTAAAAATATTTAAATCTTTTAATCTTGTTTAAATTTGGTGTCTGGAAAAGGTTTAAGGGGATAAATAGGTACTATTATGTGAGTCCTGGAGTCAAATTGCCAGATTCAGAGTTAGCCTCACCACAAACTACATACTTAACCCCTCTGAGTCTCAGTTGTCTTCATAAAATGCAGATAACAGCAATACCTTACCATCAGATTGATGTAAGAATTAACTGCTATGAAACACACAAAGCTCTTAGCAATGTGTCATTAGCTATTACCACAGCATCAAGAGAATGCTCCAGGCAAAAGCAATAGCAAGTACAAACATGCAAAGGTATGAAATCAGTTTTTACATTTAAGAAACTAAATGAGGTGGTAAAATGGAATATGAAGTGTGAAGGGCAGGGTTGAAGATGGGAAAGGGCACTGGGTCTTGAATGCCATGTCCAGAAGCTTGCTCCTTTTTCTTTTTTTCCTTCTTTTCCTCCCCCACCCCTCTCTCATTGTGAGGTCTTGCTAAGTTGCTCAGGCTGGATGGAAACTCAATCCTCCTACCTCAGCCTCCCAAGTAGCTAGAATGACAGGTACATGCCATCATGCCTAACAAGGAGCTTGCTCTTGATGGAGCAGAGATCAGAAGCCAATGAAGGCTTTTTAGCAGGTGAGAAAACCTCCTGAGATGATCTCTATGGTAGCCAAGACAGTCTGGATCCATACCCCTCCTCCACTCTCCCCTCCCCAAATTTCTGCTCTTTAGAGAGCCCTTCTAACTACTTCTGGTATTTACTTCGCTTTTTACTTCTAAATATCATGCTTAAACGATTTTTTGATGTTACCATTATAGATATGATTATGAGGCTAACAAATAATAGCAGCGGGGATGAACCTAGCGATCCCTAAAAGATGAATCTGAGGCAGAATCAGTCTGCTGCCAGTGAAATCTGGGATGAAGGCGAGGATGCAGGAGAAGGTGTCTAAAGTCACAGACCACAGGGGCAGGCTGGGAGCCGAAAGATGAGTTCTTAGAGATATCAAGTTTAAAGCACCATTTTGTGGAGCATGTCAGTATTCCCTCGGTTCCCGTGTAATGATTCCTTACGGTTCTGAGGACCAAGTGTTGATAGTTCACAGTGAAGTAGAGTTGAGTCGTTTGGGGAAATGTGGATAGGAAAATGTGCTAGCTACAACTTTAACCTAGAATTTCCTAATTTCTACCGTAGAATGTCTTCTGTTATGCAAATATTGGCCTTCTCCGCCCCCGGAAGGGGCCCTGGCGCCTCCTGTAAGAGTAACCTCATCTAATGACCCCCTTTGGGGCCTGACAGTAGTGTCCTTTCCTAGTTATGTCATGCAGCAAAGGGGAAGCTTTAGGAAGCTCAGCGCACTCAGGAACACTAACCTGCTGGGGTCAGATATGAGTGGTTCCTTCTATTCAAAAGCGTTATGCGGCCCTTTAGAAAGTCCTGCGTCTCACCCTACACACACACACACACACACACACACACACACACACACTGCTGTCGATTCCTCTTCCCACTCACCATTCAAAACCATCCTTACGGCACACCAACTGCCACAGTTAACAGGAGTTCCCTGCCCGGGATGCCTCCTGCCTAGGTGGCCCAAGGCCCACACCTTATGTGACAAGTGCCCCGCAGACATTGCTACGGCTGGATGAACCTCCAGCATCCTTGACAATTCTATGAGAACAATAGGATCGGAAAGCGGCTGCCAGAAGTCCATCTTCTCAGCTACCACCCCATCTGTCAAATCCAGGCTCCCCCAAGAGTCCCAGTGAAAGAAGAAGGACGATTTTACAAAGCGAATCTGTGGGCAGAAACAACAAACCCCGCGAGCGAGGTGTCCCCGGAGTCCTTCTCCCCCTCCCCCCATCTGAATCACCCCGCTCCACTGTGACGTCGCCGAGGCCGGGCTGTGGCCGGCGTGGGATGCCCGCGCCCTCCGCGGAAGCCTCGGGGCGCCGCCGCGCCAGGGGAAGCGAGGGGGCGGCGGCTGGCAGATGCGGAGCTCCGGGAGCCGAGCCCGGGCGTCGCCTGCGCCCCGCGTGACCTCCGCCGTCCTCCCCGCCCTCGGCCTCGGCGGCCAGACGCCCTGCGCCCCTCTGCCAGCCCCGCGCGCCCGGCCGCCTCCGCCTCCCGGCGCCTCCTCCTCCTCCTCCTCCCTCTCCTCCCCCGCCTCTTCCGTTTCTCGAGGCTAAAGCTGCAGCCTCCTCCTCCTCCTCGGCGCCGCATCCCCGGCTTAGGTAATACGCTTTCCTCCCGCGCCCTCGGCTGCACCTCGGACCTGGGCCCCGGGCCGGGCGAGCGGCTCGCTCCACGCGGGTCGGAAGGAGGTGAGTGGGTCTGGCCGGGAGGGCTCCCGCCGCGGCGCCCGGCCCGGGAGGTGCGCGGTCCCCGAGCCCGCGAGCGAGCGAGCCAGCGCCGCCCCGGCCTGGCCGCCCCCCGCCCGGGACCCGCTCGCCGCCCCAAGCCCCTCGGCGCTGCGGGAGCCGGGCGGGAGGACCAAGCGGCGAGCAACTTTCTTATTATTTTAACCCAACCATTAGCGTTTCTCGGTGGAATAAGCTGTTCTGACGGTAGCCGGGAGCAGTGGCCCAGCTTCAACAGGTAGAGGGCGTAGCTGTCAAGGGCCCTCGGTCGCCGCGTTCGCTCCCGAGAGATGCTTCTAAGTGTCCACAGCTGCTGGCCGCCTCGATGAGCTCCTTGATGAGGGTAAAACAAACACGATGGAACTATGTTTAGAAAAATATTTCCCTCCTGGCTCCTCGTGCTCGCCGCATTTTGATAGGCGGTTCGGTGAGGCGTGCAGTTAGTTGCATCGGTGGAAACAGTATTTAAATAAACCGAGTTTGGCCGAATCCTGTAGACATTAGACACAAAGTGCGACAGGAAATTCCTAGATTATTTAGTTCACCCATGAAAAAACATTGATAAGCAATCACAGTGTATGTTTTGGAGACTTCCAGTTTTAAGGTGTTGAATAAGCACAAGTTTGCCCACTGGGCGGAGGGTGTTCATTTTGAAAGAACAGTGGATTGTAGCTGTGTGGACAGACTACATAAGTGCAGCTCCTGTGTGGAATAAAAATTCTCGGCCCTTTCCTCTTAATTCCTAGTTTTGAACCCAGAGTTGGCAAGGATGGACTCTGCTCGGCCTGGTGGTAGTGTAATGATGAAAATAATCCATGAAACTGTTGGTTGATAAATTTTCTAAATGATATCATTCTAACAGTTTAAAATAGAGCATATAAGGAGAAAAAGACAATGGGAGAGTTCATTTGTTCTCATGTAGATACTTGTTTCCCATCTTATTTGGAACCTACCTTATTTTTTAAGTTTCTGAGGATTTTTATGCTAGTTAATTCTTAAGTCATGAAGAGGATTTAACTAAGATGCATAAAGTTATACTTTAGTTTTTGCGTAGAATAAGCTACCTCTTTCGAATTTTTGAAGTAAACCACTTATCATTACAGATTTAAATTATAAATATACTTGTGTCTCCCCTCCCCCTAAAAAAGTAATTTCTTATCAGACATAGAAGACCTGTGAAACAAAAGTTATAAAGGTAACTCATTATATTGGAATATTGGAATTTCCTCTTTTATTTCAATCTCTAATAGCAATTAGAAAATGTCTTATTCTATTTCATGTTGTATAGAAATTGCTTAAAGGATAAATGTTATATAAAGAGATCAATTAAAAACATATCTTTTTTTTCCCCCCTTTGGTACTGGGGATTGAACCCAGGGGCATTCTAACACCAAGCTATACCGCCAATCCTATTTTTTATTTATTTTTTGAAACAGGGTCTCACTAAGTAGCTGAGGCTGGCCACGAACCCTGATCCTCATGTCTCAGCCTCCCAAGTACTGTGATTACAAGCATGCGCCACCGCACCCGGCCTTAGTAGTAACTTTTTAAGTGCAAATTTGACCTTCCGAATTTCAGAAAGCCCCTCTAGTTAATTTCTCAGAATTTGCAAGAATTGCATATAATCCTAGTTTGATCTGGGAATAGTTAAAGGTCTGTTTTTAAAATATGACTGAGTATGAGCCTTATGAATAGCAAAGAATGAGGAAGGTAGGAATAAGAATCAGATAAAGATAAATAGTAACCAGTTTGAGTATTTACTTCTGGTTGCAGAATAAGCAAGATGCAAGAGCACTTAGTGTATCTTTTTACTGTGGCTTTCATGAGCCATTTATATCTTTTCAGTACTTTGAACACTTTTTAAAAAATACTACAAATATTCTTTCATCAGTTCACATTTCTTCAAAGGCAAATAGTAGAGTTGGTGTTCACTATTGCTCGTTTCAACATTTTGGAAACATCTGTTAAAATCATTGCTTCTATAACGTGGACAAGTAAGTAGAATGCTAGGGGATGTACTGCTCAGCCCACACATGGTTAATAACATCATCTACAACCTCTGATTCTTCAGTGTCACATTCGGAGTATGTGCTTTGGGTCAAGCAACTTATCACTGCAGAAATGAATAGTCATCATCATCTTCTAGAAAGTTCTGTATATAGAACTCTTTCAATTTATGTTTTTTCAGTGATCGTAATCCTAAAATTTGCATAACAAGTAATCCTTTATTCAGATTAATTTCAGTGTAAGAAAATCCTTTTCAATACGTTTGTCTCTAATGGAATAAAAATCAGTCCATTTTTGGAACTCCCATGAATGCCATGGGGAGATGGAATGTGTGTCCTACTCTCTAGGATTGACAGCATTAGAGAGAGGGCCATGTTGTCTGAGGGGGTAATTGGTGGAGAGTTCAGGCTCTCCTCCTAAAGTTTATTAGCCCATCCACCCATACCCAAGATACTGTATGTAAATATGCAGTCTAAGTATTAAAAACCATGGTGGCCAGGTGTGGGGGCACACACCTGTAATCCCAGCACTTGAGAGGCTGAGACAGGAGGATCACAGGTTCAAGGATAGCCTCAGCAACTTAGTGAGGCTCTTGGCAACTTAGCAAGGCCCTGTTTCCGAATAAAAAATAAAATGGGGCCAGGGGTGTAGCTCAGAGGTAGAATGCCCCTGAATTCAATCCCTAGTACCATATAAAGGAATAACAACAAAAACTGAGTGTGATTACTGTGAAAAATCAGTGTCAAGGCATATAGCCTAGTACCCTTCTTTCAACCTAATTTCATATCCCTAACCTAACCTCTTTTTTTATTCAATCAAGAAATATTTATTATGCCCTCAATAGGTAGATGATAAATGTCAAACACTTTTGAAAATGTGTATTTCCTTGAACCTGAAATTTTTTTCTGTAAAATATATATTATATTACACTTATTTTAATTTTGTGTCTGTGTGTGCTTGGTAGTGCTGTGAATCTAACATGGAACTTGCTCATGCTGGGCACACATCCTACCACTGAGCTACATCCCTGGGCCCTTAGCCATTTTCTAGTGTACAATGAAACAGCATTAAGTATATACACATTGTTGTACAATTATCACCACTATCCATCCCCAGAATTTTTCATCATTCCTAATGGAACAATATACACATTAAACAGTAACTTACCTTATCCTCCCAGCTAGGTAACCAACATTCTCTTTTCTGTCTCTGAATATGACTGTTCTGGGTATCTCCTGTAAGTGGAATCATGTGATATTTGTCCTTTAAGGCTGGCTTGTTTTATTTAGTATGGTATATTAAAGAATCATCTACATTGTCACATGTATCAGAGTCTCCTTTCTTGAAGGCTGAGTAATATTCCCTGGCATCTTTTATATAGCGAGTAGATATAAAAAAAAATAGGGAAGTTTTGAAATGGAACAGACCTTTGAAATCTACCTACCCAACCTCTGTTCTCTTTTTCTTTTTTAATATTTGCAAAAATGAGAAAAACAAGCCCGCAGAAGCCTAAGTCACAGGCCCAAAGTTATAGACTCCATAAGTGAAAAGTAGAACAGAGCCTAAGAACCAGCTCTCCTGTGGACTGAGAACGACTCTTCTCCAGCACTTTTCTATTCCCAAGGCCGATATTGACGCTAAGAGGCAAGTGTTTAAAATGAGTCAGTACCTCTAGTAAATGTTGTAGGAATTCAGAAGGAAATATAAACTAAATGGGAAATCTTCCTTGACAACCCAGGAATGTTGCATTCAAAAAGAAACATTCAAAATAAACTTGGGGATGAATAGACTCTAGATTTTGATTAACAATGATCAAAACTATAATCTACTGGAAAAGTGTTTTTTTTTTTTTTTTTACAAGGCATACATCTTGTCTTTTTATCTGCCTTGAATAATGCACTAAATTTGTATTTTAAAATGATTTTTCCTTTTTATAGTTAGAGTTACACCGAACCTGCTTTTATTTTTTATATTCTATCTGATTTCAGATTTCCTTTGTGACACCACAGTTGTTCTCAACACATTTCTTGCCATACAAGTTTAAGCATATAGTTGAAACATAGCAGATAGAAAAAAATCTAAATGGATAAAGTTTCTTTATAGAAAATGTTCCTAACTATGGAAAAGGAGGTTAAAAGGGAGTCAGTATCAGTTTAAAAATATTTCTAAATGAAATACCTTTTTCATAATTTTCAAATGAGTTCTGGAAAGCCTTTGAAATGCTTCCTTACCTCAGTGTTATGCTAATATTAGCACAGTTATTATGTAGATCAACTTGCTTTTTTTTTTTAATCCCTTACAGTATTTAATTTTTGTTATAAAAGGCAATGTGAGTTGACTTAGCTGCAGGAACAAGGCTATCCTGGTTGCAATAGCCACAGGAATCTCATTCTGCTCTCAAGTAACCAGGAACGGACAGAGCAGACTCCCTATCACACCTGATGTTTCTGTAAATTGCCAGAAAATTGGTATTTTTAATGTGCCCCAATTGGTTCTTGCCTTCCCTATTTGGAAAGCACTACTTTAGCACAAGCTCCCATTTATAAGGTATAGTGTTTGAGAACAACAGTCATCTCTGTGGCCTTTTGCTTCGAGCAGCATCAGTGGGTAGAAATGTGGGTGAATGTAGCCCATTAGTCACATCAATACAGGGAGGGGGTGTTTAATTAACCAGCTTAGCAATGGTGTGCTTGTCAACCTTATTTTGAAGGTTAGGGAGGAGGGAGTGAGGACTGTTAAGTAGATGGATATATATATCCCGTATTTAATGTCTTTTCTAGCAAAAACAAATTAAACTCTATTTTGGGTGATTTAATTAACAAAATCATGTCAAGAATAGGTCACCTCTAGAGGAAAGAGTACAATTTCAGATTCTGATTCAGTGGGAAAAAAGAAAGGGAGAGAGAAAGAAAGAAAAAAAGAGTTCAGTTACTAGTCATCCAGATACAGCTGTGGTTTGTTTTTTTAAAATACAGAATATATACATAGACTTTTATATAAACAAATATAGGCCCATGTGCCTAGCAACACCTGGGCAATGCTGATAATGTCAAGTACAATAAACACTGTGACAATGATAAATTCTGTATTTATAGAGCTAGGAGGAAACTCACCATCCAACATTTATTGAACACCTCTGAAGTATGTGCTAAGAGTAGAAACCACACAGTTTTTTTTTTTATATATGCCTTTATTGGTGCATTATAGTTTTACATCATAATGCAGTTTAGAGTGATAGTGACGTACACGCACACAGCCCTTGGTGAGCTTCCCCCGCCCCCACTAGCTCCCTTCCCCATAGGTGACATTGAGGTTGGCAGTGCTTTTCTCTCGTGTATACATAATGTCCCTGGAAGTGTTTCCTTCATTAATTCTCTCTCCCCACCACCCCCATCCCCTAGACCACCTCCCTCCCTCCACTGGAATTTCTCTTCCATTATCTAAAGTCTCTCCTGTATCCCAGTTACTCCCTAGCTTTCACATATGAGAGAAAACATACGACCTTTCACTTCCTGTGACTGGCTAATCTCACTTAGCATAATGCTCTCCAGGTCCATCCACTTTTCTGCAGATGACATACTTTTGTTCTTCTTTATTGCTGAGTAGAATTTCAGTGTGTATATATCCCATAATTTTGTAATCCATTCACCTGTTGAAACCACACATGTTTAAATCTCTTGCCAGACAGAGCACAGACGAGTAAACCAATGTATATATGTTGGAGGGCTGGGATGGAGATTTGGTGTGTTTCTGTTCTTCGTGGTCCAGGAGCCCAAGATGAAGAAGAGGGTCAAAAATGACTCTCCTGGAGGAACCAACAATTGGACTGATCCTCCTCCACACACGCACGCGCACACACACACACATTTTTGTTGAATTAGAACTGCATACATGAAAGTATGGAATGTCTCAGAATATAGTTTAATGGATTTTTCTCAAACTCAACCCACCCATGTAACTAACCATTACTCAGATCCATATTACCAATGCTGAAAAGTCCCCTCCATATCCTGACCATCAATAATCCCTCCTTAGTCTCTAGAAGTAACCACCAGTGTGAAATCTAACACTAAGTTTTGCCTGTTTTTGAATCTTGAAAAAATTAAATCATACCGTAGACTGTAGTTTTTTTTTTTTTTTTTGGTGGTACTGGGGATTGAACTCAGAGGCATATTACCTCTGAGCTACACCCCCAGCCCTAATATTTTTTTAATTAATTTTCAAAACAGGGTCTACTAAGTTGCAAAGGGCCTCACTAAGTAGCTGAGGCTGACCCGAACCTATGATCCTCCTGTCCCAGCCTCCCAAGTGTTGGGATTACAAACCTGCACCACCATGCCCAGCCACCATAGATCTTTTGTGTCTGACTTCTTCCACTTGACAGTATGCTTTGGTGAGATGAAGATGTGGTTGCCTATTTCGATAGTTCATTCATTTTCACTGATGTATGATATTTTGTCATGTGAATATGATAGTTTATTAATCATATTTTTGATGGTTAGGGTTATTATCAGTGCTGTATTATTACAAATTACTGCTCATAAATACCCTTGAACATGTTTTGTGACACATACTTGCATGAATTTCTCTTGAGTATATGTGACAAGGAAAATTACTGGATCATAGATTATGCTTATATTAAAAAACTTACAAATGGTTTTCCAAAATGGTCATACCAATTTCATTCAGGCCAGCACTGTGTAAGAGTACCTCTTGTGCTGGGTACAGAGGCGCACGCTTGTAATCCCAGTACTCAGGAGGCTGAGACAGGAGGATCATAGGTTCAAGGGCAGCATCAGCAACTTAGGCCCTCTGCAACTCAGAAACTCCATTTCAAAATAAGGAATAAAAAATAGGGCTGAGGGTATAGAATGGAGGTAAAATGCCCCCGAGTTCAACCCCAGTGCTACAAAAAAAAAAGAGTTCCCTTGCTCTGTATCAACATAGAAATTTGGAAATTTCAGTCCTTTTTAATTGTAGCTATTCCATTGGATATGTAGGGATATCCTGTTGAGATTTTAAGCTGCATTTTTCTCATTATTAACAAAGTAGACTACCTTTTCATACATTTATCGACCATTTGAATATCCTCTTTTACAAAGTGCCTATTTAAGTTACTTGCCCTAGAACTGATTCTGAGGGGGTGAGTAGCTGTTTGATAGAGAAAGCTCTTGGAAAGTCATGCCAACCAGGGTAACAGCATGTGCCAATGTGTAGTATTGCCACAGCATGAAAGTAAATGGATAGGAAGTGGGAAATCCTCTACTAAAAGGTAAAACTTAACCAGGGCTTGGGAAGTAATGACAGCAATACTGCCCTGATGGAAATAAAATAACTCTTAAAAAAAAGTACAGGCAGCCCCGTGCTGTAATACTCACTGGCTTCTGAGAAATGTTTGACAGTCAAACATATGGAAGTTGAACAGAGCCTATCCGCTGGAAAGACAATTTAGTTCTCAGCAAGATAAAAGGTAGTATTGGAAATCCCGGTAAGGCTTGTAACCCGATTTCCTCCTGGCCTGGGTAAGCAGGCGAGCACGTGAATAGCACAGAAGGTACCAGGGGAAGCTACTGTGACTTAACTGTACAACAAATGGAGCCCTACTGTACACTCTGGGGCATGCTTTCTGTTCCCCTATCCGTTTTGCCAGGGCTGCCGCCAATCTTTGCTCCCTAAGGAGTAAAGTTGGAACACGGGATGAGGAAGGAAGTATGCTTCTCCTACAATAGCAATGTGAGCCCCACAGGGGCTGGGTCAGTTGTCAGCATGCGCCCACAGCAAGTGCCCGCCTGGGAAGGCTTTGGAACTTCTTGAGAGAGGTCCAAATAGACCCCAGGCACCTCTTGGAAGCCAGGCCTTTGTCCCTAGCAGCCACAGGGCCCCAGCAGGGCCTCTGCACAATGGCTTCCCATTGCCAGTCCTCAGAGGACCCACTAAAGCCTGGATTCAGGATGTGAGCCGGAAAGCGAAGGCGGAGTTAGCGTAGTATGTAAAATGGGCAAAATGTGGGCTGTGCAAAGGTCCGGCTGTCTGCTGGAAGAAGGGAATGCCAGCCGAAACACTGGGCTCCAGTTGTCACTCGCTGAGCTGTCTGTCCAAAGCCCTTATCTCTGCTCATGCTGCTGCTACAGTGGCCAACATAAAGGGCATCACCAGTTTCTGGTAAGCCAGGCTCTTCACACAAGAATGGACTCCTAGGCCCTAGAATCCTCCTCACAGAACCTCCTGAGGAAACACTCCCACACCAGGAAGTGTCTGCTAGAAGCCAGAGCAGCCTCTGAGGCCTGGTTTCCACCCAGATGCCCAGGGAGCGAAGCAGTCAGATCTGGCCTACATAAAGGAACTTTATTCTGGGTTATTCAGAGAATTACAAGTAGTTCTCAGGCTTTGGGATTTAATGGACTGGTAAATTTTCAGAAAAGGTTTCAATGACCCATATAAACTTGCCAACCTCTTGTTTTCTCAAGTAGGGACATGTGACTCTGGTTTCTGTTGTATTTAATAATCATCACTGCCACTAATTATCTGCTGTGTGCAAGGTTCTTTGTTGGGTAATTTTCTGGAGATATCTCATTAGATATTTACTGCAAGGTATTATTTTCCTATTTTTGATGAGGAGGGTCTCAGAGAGGTTAAGTAAATTTGCTGATGTCACACAGCTAGGTATTAGCAGAGGTGGGTTTTGAACCCACATCTGTTTTGATTCCAAAGTGATGTCTTTTCCACTATATTGTTTATCACCTCTGACATATGTGTATTCAGATATGACTTTTACTTTTTCTTTTCTTTCTTTTTGCAGTGCTAGGGATTGAACCCAGGGCCTGTGCATGATAAACAAGCACATTTCCACTGAGCTACTCTCCCAGTCCCTGATACAATTTTTTTTTCATAGTATTGGAGATTTATTTTTGAGACAGAGTCTCTCCAAGTTGCCTAGTCTGGCCTTGAACTTGAGATCTCCCTGCCTCAGCCTCTTGAGTAAATGGAATTATAGGTGTGGGTCCTCATGCTCAGTTTCAGATGTTGTTTTTAAACCTTTGATGTTCTGATGAGATGGTTGAATGGCTAGAAATTAAACTTGAATTCTGTCTTTGTAGAGAGGTTCGGATTTTTTTTTTCTAATCTACTTCAACGTTTTCAGTGTTTTTTCACCTAGATTTGAAAATAGTACAAAAGCTAAAGACAAATTCCAACCTTACGATACAATCTAGTGTTAACATCTAGATGTACATTTAGTTTGAGATGGTGAGAAATCAAACTGCTTTAAGCCTGTTTTGCTGGAAGGGGACTGGAAACAGGTCTTTACAAAACAGGGCTGGTGAGGGAAACTATTTCAATATGTGCTGCATCATTCATGATCGGGCTGTTAGGTGAAAACTCCTGGTAGGAAGGTTTGCCTCACAGAATTAAACTGTTGGCCACAGAAATGGGGAAGAAAATGTGAACTGATTTTTTACTATTTGGCCAGAAAACAAAAAATGAAGGACTGGATTGTGAGGGCATTTGCTAGGACCACGATGACCTCCCTTCTAGAAGAGGAGGCTTGGGCTGACTTGTGTTCCTCTGACATATCTGAAGCCCTCACCCCAGGTGTGACAGCAGTCAATACTCTGCATCCACAAGCCCTGCAGCCATGGATCCAACTGCAGGTGGAAAATACTGGGAAAAAAATGTGTCTGTGCTTTTCTTGGTTATTTCCCTAAACAATGCAGCCTAATGAGCTTTACATAGAGTGAGGTATTATAAGTCATCTAGAGGTGACTTAAAGCATACAGAAGAGCTAGGCACAGTGGCACATGCCTATAATGCCAGTACTTGGGAGGCTTAGACAGGAGCATCACAGGTTCAAGGCCAGCTTTGTAACTGGGAAAAACTCTGTTTTAAAATAAAATAGGGCTGGGACTATAGCGCAATATCAATAAATAATAAAGTGTACAAGAGGATACACAGGAGTTATATGCAAATAATATGCCATGTTAGATAAGGGATTTGGACATCAACATATTTTGGTTTCCATGGGGATCCTGGAGCCAGTGCCCCAAGGAAACCAGGGATGACTCTATTTGGAGAAAAGGCCTTTAAGAGCACATGAGGGCATATGGGTGGGTTCTAATCCAATCTGGCTTGGGTCCTTATAAGAAGTAGGAGAGACACCAGTGATTCCTGCCCACAGAGGACAGACTGGGTGAGAACAGTAAGAAAGGTTTGTCTGCCAAGGAACACCTCAGGGGAGACCAAGCCTGGTGACACCTTGGTTTAAGACCCCCCAGTCTTAAACAACACTCTAGTACAAGAAGAATTAGATATTAGGCATGAATGGAGCCTCCTCTGCCCCCTCACTGGTGCCATGGTTAAGAGAGATACCCAGCAGAGTACTTTATAGTGAATCTGAGAATCTGCTGAGGAAACAGTGTCTGTGAGAGTGAAAGGGAAATCAGGTATGAACTAATAGTGATCTATAGTGCTCAAACTGGTGACAGATATCAGTTAGGTGTGTGCTTACTTTTTGCCATATAATGTACATTATAATAAAAATGTGCCTATGATTGTTATCCTATAATCATGAATTTCTTCAACAGCTAAGGATTTATGAAATAAAAATGTCATTGGCTAGAGTATGGGTTCACAGCATAGACCTCCCTCAGCTTGCCAGGGCTTGAATCTTGTCTTGCTACTTCCTCTGTGGTTTTGAACAAATTACTTAACCTCTTTTTCCCTTGGTTGTTTCTTCTATAAAATTGAGATAATAATATCTACTTCATAGGATTGTCTGAGGATTAAATGAGCTAATATATGTAATGTGCTTAGAAGATGCCTGACGTATGGTAAGTGCCTAATAAATGGCAGCTATTATTATTTCAACTTTGGCCTATTTTTATACCTTCATGATTCCACCAACATACCTTCTACCAGGTGTCAGCTGCCCCTGAAAATGCCAGCATCATGGCAAAGAAAATAAGCAGCTGAAGAACAATAGTCATTAAATCTCTGTGTTTAGAGTCACCCAGGATGCTGGTAAATATATGAATTCATAGGTTCTATCCCGAGAGATCTGGATTTGTTAAGGTGGAGTGGAGTCCACAAATCTTTTTTTTTTTTTCTTTGTAGGCACTTTGGGTAATTCTGATAGAAGTAGTTCTCAGAACACCCTTTCAGCAATATGAATCAGAAGAAATTTTTTTCTATAGTCAAGGCTATTAAGTTTATGGCACTTATTATAATCTTCTCATCACAAGTCAATAATTTTTTTCTTTTTCTGTTTTTTTTTTTTTTTTTTTTTTTTTGTGGTACTGAGGATTAAGCCCAGAGGTATTCTATCTCCAAGCTATATCTCCAGCCCTATTTTATTTTTTATTTTCAAACAGGTTCTCACTAAATTGCTGAGGCTGATCTTGAACTTATGATCTTCCTGTTTCAGCCTCCCAAATACTGGGGTTACAGGCATGCGCCCACCACACATGATCTTCTTTTAAAATATGTTTAAAGCTAACTTTAGCCTACCTCGACACATGAATAACTGGCAGCAGGACCACAGTACTACAAAGTTGCACCAAGATATCTGCCACTAGGTGCCAGCTGCTCCTGAAATGAAGGTCATAGTAAGTGTGTAAGGTGAAAAGTGGGTATGTAAATTTGCCTTTAAAAAATTATCTGAAAGATAATTTCCATGTGAAACTGAAGAAATTCTGTATTGGATATAGCCCTCAATTTCTCTGTAGACAAATTATGTCAAGTATTTAAGGCCAAGATGAATTGTTCAAGGCTCCCTTCTTACCTGCATGAACTGAGTCCAGGATAGATGGAGAGAGAGAGAGAAAAAAGGAAGTTGATTAAAGAGATTTGATTTGTTTGGAGGAAATGGTCAGTTCACCCAGAAACTAGTAGGTCAGCTATGCAAATTAACTAGGAAGTTTGTTATCGCTGTGTTTTTGTTTTTGTTTTGTTTTTTGAGATGGGATCTTTCTATGTTTCCCAGGCTGACCTTGAACTCCAGGACTCAAGTGATTCTCCAGCCTCAGCCTCCCAAGTACTGGGGACTATAGACATTACTGTGCTGGCTATTTGAGTGGGAGATGTTTTTAGAGTTCCAGCATCCTGGAGAAAGGGAAACAGCTGAAGCGCTGCTAGATTGATTCAGATGGCTGGAGAAAGTGTTAGTGTCAGCCTGAAACTGGGTAGTTCCTCTTGGAGCTTGTCATAGTGCAGCAGTGATCCCTGGGGTCAGGATAAAGAGTGATTAAGGTTGGACTTTGGGATCACTTTGTAACTAAGAGACCTGACTATTGTGTCTAATGTCTGTGCACCTGTTAATTACAGGACTGCAGTTTGTAGCCAGTAGTTCTTTCCCACCAGTGAAGTCACTGTGCTTGCTAAGCAGCAACTGCTCAGATGGGGAAATGGTCATTGTTGAAGAAATGAAGGTCAGGTCCAAAGAGGAGGAGCTCCAGAGTCCTGGAGCAGCTGTGCGGAAACTTATCAGGGCTGTCGAACAGGGGAGTTGGTACAGGATTTCTTTTCAGAAAAAAACTAATTGGTTATTATAAAAAATATAATAGACAATGCTAATATATTATAAATAATTAAATACTAATATATTTCAATACTAATTGCCTTCCTATTGGACTCCTTAATATCTTCATGCTGCCTTTAGGAAAAAAGCTATTGAGATACTGTTGGTTCATTGGCTCTTTTCTCTTAACTTACAATAACCACAGAACATTTTTAAATCTACAGAACATTTAATAAGGTATTATAATTATGGTTATTAAGTTTATACTCTTGGGTCTTGTATTATCCTGGGGATATGTATGCATCTCTATTTGTGTATATAATATGTAACTTATAGTTTATGCCACATGTATATCATCTATGCCATAAATTATTTCTCAAAGTGCCTTAGCTCATTAATGAAACAGATTTTCTTAGTGTGTAGATTACTCAACTAAAACAATCTTTCAACATATAATTTATTACTGAAAGAAAAGACATTTAAAAGTAGGCATTTCTTTTTTTTGTATTTTGACTCATTTACTTTTATTTTTTTGAGATGTTCTTATTTTTTTAACTTTATTTATTTATTTTTATTTTTCAGCATGGATTTTTATACGTTTCTTGAGCACTATATATTTACTGAAGAATATTTGTAAATTATAGAAAGCCTAGTAAAAATAATATCATCCACAATCCCATTACTCAGCAAAAACTATCATTAAACCATTACCTACTTGCTAGGCTCAATGGCAGACACCTGTAATCCCAGTACATGGGTGGTTGAAACAGGAGGATCACAGGCTTAAGGCCAGCCTCAGCAACTTAGACCCTGTTTAAAAAAAAAAAAAAAAAAAGGGCTGAGGGGTGTACCTCAAAGGGAGAATGCTCCTAGATTCAATCCCCAATACCACAAAACAAAACAAAAACAACAAACAAAACCCTCACATTACTTATTAATCTCTCTTTTTCTCTCTCACGCACTCACTCTCACTCTTGCTTTCTGTAAAAAATTGATCACATACTGTCATTTTATATATAGTCATAGGTGGTTTTTCCATTTGACATTATTACATCAGCATATTTTCATATTGTTAAGTATTCTTCAAAAATATTTTGCTGGCCTCATAGTATTCTATCTTACATTTACCAATGTTTAACATTATTTTCAATTTTTTTGCTACTGTAAATAATTTTCGTCTACCTTGTGCAGATTTTTTTTCAGGTCTAGGGGTGGAACTCAGGCACATTCTACATGCCCAGCCCTTTTTATTTTTATTTTGAGACAGGGTATTGCTAAATTTCCCAGGCTGGCCTCCAAGTCACAATCTCCTGCCTCAATCTCCTGAGTTACAGGCATGCACCACTGTGCCGGATTTGTACAGAAATATTTCAGTTCATTTCCTTAACATAGTTTAAGGAAAGCCTAGAGGTACTGACTAAAGCAGCGCTGTCACCTGTAGGGATCTGAATATACACTTATGTCATTGTCCCTGGAAGCCTGTTTGTTGGCATGCCCCTTAGTGGAGCAGATGTACCTTACCTGTTCCAGCACACCTCCAAGGATGAATGTTAGCTTTAAACATATAAATCATGAACAAAGAGGTCTCGTTGTTCTACTCACCCTCCTTTTGTTACTGTTGAGGTTGGACTTATTTTCCCATGGTGTTTAACCCATAATCTTGAGAACATATTTTTTAACAAACTTAAGAGGAACCAACTGTAACAGTTCACAGTTAACACTGTCACATCAGCATCTTCAGGGCTGTGCTTAACCTTCAGTCTCCTGGAGTCCATTCAGGAAACTTCTCTCAGTGAAGGAAACTGTCCGTGATGATAATAAATAGCCCGAGCTTCTGTGGATGACTGATTCTGAGCCCGGCACCTCTAGGCTTGTGCCTAGAGCTACTTACCCTAACTCAGCTGCACTTTCTCTAACAGGGCAGATAATCCTCACAGAAATGAAATGGAAATTGTTCAAGCTTTGAATAAGAAGTAGCTACTATTTAGGAGTGAGAAATGTTTCTCTCTTAATTGGAAGACAGGCCTGACAGATATATCAAGATATAGCATGACATGACACTTTTTTTTGGTGGTAGTACTGGGGATTGAACCCAGGGGCATTCTACCTCTGAGCAACACTCCCAGCCCTTTTTGTTTTTTACTTTTAAACAGTGTCTTGCTAAGTTGCAAAGACTGGCCTCAAACCTGCAATTCTCTTTTCTCAGCCTCCCAAGTACTGAGATTACAGGCATGTGTTACTACACCCAGCAATATAATACAGATTCTCAATCAAAGATTTTTCTCACACTGATAGTTCAGTTCTTTGTAGAATGGATTTTGAGAATGAAATTTTTTAAATGATTTTTAAAACTAAGTCTTGTGCTTTCATTGTATCTGCAGTCTTGCACACTGAGGATGTGACTGTGATGTACACTGGCTGTCTAGAGCCTGACCAGGCTGACTGGCAGCTGAGTGGTTAGCAGTGCGAGGCACCTGACATCACTGTCTGAACTGCTTTCTCTTTCACATTCTTGTACTTTTCTAGCTGACCCAGCCCAGAGACTGGGGTGCAATTCCATCAGCAACTACCACTGAGAAGGGAGGTTCAGAAATGTCAGACATCCTCCGGGAGCTGCTCCGGGTCTCTGAGAAAGCTGCTAACATTGCCCGGGCATGCAGGCAACAGGAAGCCCTCTTCCAGCTGCTCATAGAAGAAAAGAAAGAGGGAGAAAAAAACAAGAAGTTCGCAGTTGACTTCAAGACTCTAGCTGATGTACTGGTGCAGGAAGTTATAAAACAGAATATGGAGAACAAGGTAAGAAAGGTCACAGCAAGGTAACTGAAATATTTGCCTCTGGGACTTTTACTGCCCATCAGATTACTAGCATCTTGGATTCAAATATCTTGGGTATCCCCCTTAATTTTATTATATTAATAAAATGCTCATTGCAGAAAATCTTTAAAGTACAGAAAAGAAAATACAAATCACTCACTATTCTAACACCTAGAGATTAACATTTTGCATAGAACCTTTTATTTGAAATGAGTTTCCTCTTAACAAATAATATGTGTTCTTTGGAAGACAGGATTAAAAATCCTCTTAATCCTCCAACTATAGAAAACCACAGCGATGTTTTGCTAAATGTTGTTAGTTCATTTCCTGTCTGTGTGTGTGTGTGTGTGTGTGTGTGTGACCTGTATCAATTATTTGAACAGAAATGAAAACACATTGTTTTTTAAATTTTTTTAAATTTGATATGTGTCAGCTTTTGGACTTAATCATTTATCTAATGTTTGCCTTGGTTATGGGCTGTTAGCTGAATAAAGTCTCCCTTTATTCTACTTGAAAACCATGATCATAACTAACAGTGATTGTGATTCCAAGCAGCTTGAGCTGACTGGAGAAAGCAACAATATTCTGTAATAGTAGTAGTAGTAGTAGTAGTAGTAATAGCAAGCACTTATAAATGCTTACTATGTGATAGGCATTGTTCTAAGAGCTCTAAATAACTCATTTAAGCCTTAAAACAAATTCATGAGACAAGAAATATTATTCCAATTTAATGAATGAAAAAGGGGGACACAGAAAGCTTAAGTAACTTGCTTAAGGTTACATGGGCAAAAATGGCAGGGCAAGTTTTTGAACCCAGGTCAAAGCTTTTTGCAATTCTATATTGCCTTTTGTATGATAATCTAATAATTCTTTTTAGATTTAGGAGGATAGAACGTTATGACAGAAATCATTATAAAATGCTAGAATATTTTCTATGAAATGCTCAAAATTGGAGGAATCGTTTAGAATCCTTCAGGTGAAATCTTAACCACAGGCAGAAGAGAATCGATGACCTCCACCCCCTTGAAATTATTACAAACTAGACTTTCTTATGCCCTATAATATCTGGCTTTAATAAACTAGATGAAGTTGTTTTTATTTGTTACTGATCAAGATGGTTGGGTACAAGTGATAGTTGAGCAACTGGATTAGATATGTATTGACATTAATTTTTGTGGGTTAATATTTGCCCTAGAGCATTTTAACAAGTTCAGGCAGTTATTCATACATAAGTGAATGCCAGAACTTATGAACAATTAAGTGATATTCCACTTTGGCTGTATGAAATATTTTTATTTCATGGCCCTTATGTCCTATACCCGGAGGAGCAGGTCTGTAAGCAGGCTCGGGAGACTGAGTTTGGGTCCTTGATGAACATACTGGTTACCAGCCCTTGTTGGTTTGTATAATCTTGTAAAAGAGACAATAAAAGCAAACACAAAAACATGGTTGTGGGCATGATTAAAGGTTTTGGACATCTGCAGATGACTGAGTCCAAGTATTTGAAGCATTTCCTTGCTTTTGTTCCCTGAGAACATCATGCACATCAGAATTTGGCAAATATTTTAAGAAATATTATCTTCACTACTGAGGATCAGAAGCAAAATGTATCCAGAAGCCTCCTGATTATACCAAGATGAGAGGGGATTCGTATTTCACTTCATTTATTCACTCTATATTGATACATAAGTTATTGGTCAAGTATTTCTCTCTTTATTTATTTACTTATTTATTTATTTTTGGTGTATGTAGTACTAGGGATTGAACCTAGGGGCTTTCTACCTCCAAACTATATCCCCAGCCCTTTTATTTATTTTTTGTTCTTTTGTTTAGAAACAGGGTCTTGCTCCGTTGCTGAGGCTGTCCTTGAACCTGTAATACTTCTGTCTCAGCCTCCCAATTACTGTGATTATAAGCATGTGCCACTATGCCCTGCTATTCTTTTTTTTTTCTATATCACCTTCCTAGCCTAAAAGCTAATGGCACTTCTGACAGGTGCAGAAACATATCTGGATATGAAAACAAAGTCTAATGTTTTCTTGTAATATATCTAGTCTCAAGTAATAATTTTAGTTACTTGATCAATAACATTAGCTTGTATAAGTTACCAGGGTGCTCAGATCTCTACCAGGATTTGGACTTTCTAGAGGGGCAAAGGAATAGGAAAATGTCAGAAAGCTAAGTACAGAACCACACTGGATTTTTTTATATTTGAATTGGTTTCTAGAATCGGAGATTTCTTAATTTCATATCTAATTGTACTATTAAAACATAAAATGGAAATCTGTTCAGAATTGAACATGTGTGTGAGGTTTTGTTGTTGTTTTGCTTTTTGTCATACTCTGAATCCTTCAGTTTCCAGGCTTGGCAAAAAATATTCTTGGAGAAGAATCCAATGAGTTTACTAATGATTTAGGTAAGTATAAGAATTTAAATGAGCTTTTGTAACTGAATTATCATATGGTATTCTAATCTCCAACTTATACAATGAAATAAATGGATATCTGAAAGCCTTTCAGTGTAAACAATAGAATATATTTGGATGTTATGAATTAACCCTCAGGAAAATTGCATGGCCCATTGGGAATCTAATGGAGGTTACTGATGTCCCCAGAAAGATGCACAACTATATAGTTGTGCAGATGATTTCAGGCCCTATATTTAATCTTATTTATGGACCCCTGGGAGTCCATGGCCCTTGGCTAAGACTGTAGAGGAGGCCCAGGCCCTGAAATACTGAGTCATCCTGAACCTATCACCTTATTTCTCAAAGTCTCAGAAACTTCTTTTCAAAACATATATACTTTCATTGGTGCATTGTAATTACACATCATATTGAGTTCAAAGTGATACAAATTTACATGCACACAGCACTTGGTGTGTTTCCCTCCACATCCCACCGGCTACCCCCACCCCATGCATATAAATCAGATTGGTAGTGATGCCTTCATATATGGTGTCAACATTAGTCGAACCGTTGCCTTTTCCAGGTCTTTTTCCTCTCCCCACTTCCTTCCCTCAGTCACCTTTCTCTATTCTAGTGGTCTGTCTCCTCATTTTTCTAAAGTCCCTTTTGTTTTCTATATTCTATCTTTCACATATGGGAAAAAACATATAACAGTTTATAAAGGTTTTCTTTCTCTTTTTTTGTGCTACTGGGGATTCAACCCAGGAGCATTCTAACTTTGAGCTACACCCCCAATACTATATTATTTTTATCTTGAAACAGGGTCTCGCTAGGTTGATGAGAGTCTTGCTACTTGCTGAGGCAGTCCTCGAACCTGCAATCCTCCTGTCTCAGTCTCCCAAGTACTGGGATTACAAGCATGCCCTCCTTATGAAGGTTTTCAAACTAAGAGGTTTTTTAGCACCAAGATTTTTGTTTGTTTGTTTGTTTCTTTGGGTGTGTGTGTGTGTGTGTGTGTGTGTGTGTGTGTGTGTGATGCTGGGGGTAGAACCCAGGGACCTTCTACCTCTGAGCTACACCCCTGGCCCCATTTTATTTTTTATTCGGAAACAGGGCCTTGCTAAGTTGCCAAGAGCCTCACTAAGTTGCTGAGGCTATCCTGGAACCTGTGATCCTCCTGTCTCAGCCTCCCAAGTACTGGGATTATAAGCATGCACCACCATACCTGGCTAGGACCAATTTTTTTGTGTGTTTTGTTTTGTTTGAACTGAGTCTCCCCATGTTGCCCAGTCTGGTCTCAAATTTCTGAACTTAAGTGATCCTCTCACCTCAGCTTCCACAGCAGCTACAGAAGGGCACCACAATGCTGAGCTAGAACAAAGTTTTTATTCTTATTTCCTTAGTGTCTTGTGAATGGATTCTCCTTTAGTAATCTACATGTTCTCTGGTGATATAGGGGAAAATATAATCCCTGTCTGATAATTTTCAGAGAAACATTGTTTTTAAAAGTTTGTTTGGGATTTTGTTTAATGATAGAAAACTAAACTAGTGAATCTTAAACGACCATGTGGCAGATAGTTAAATATCTAAAAGCACATTTATAAAGAAAAAGTGAATTAACTTTGAAAATTTTAGTCTCCTTCATGGGCTATATATTAAGATGTACTTTTCTGACATTCAGTAAGAAGAGAGAGAAATCTCCTTTAAACATCAAGGTTAAAAATAATTCCTGTGGTTAACTCGCAAGAAATTCTCATTAAAAAATCCTACATTTAGGTTTAGGGGAGGGAAGAGGGGGGATAGACATAAAGAGCTAACAGTTGAAATAATGCTATGTATGCTAAACTACCAAAGCCACTGTCTTTGGGGAGGAGGAAGGCAGGGGGCTGGACCTGGAGGGAGATGCCCAGGGAGTTATGTGCATGTATATTTCTATTACTCTGTATCTCAGTATGATGTAGAATTACAATGCACCATTTTTTTTAAATACAAAGAAAAATTCTACATTTAACTACTTTATAAACAGTTGTTCTAATCCTTCATTTATCTAGAATTATGGGAACACAAAGGCATTCGTGTCCATTTTCCTGTTTGTCAAAAGGGAAAAGAAATGTGAAGCAGGAAAGAGGAGAGAGACTGTGGTGCATATTGGGAGGACAGGCAGGGCCAGACCCAGATCCCCCTTTTAAGGGCAGTGGAGACCCATTGGCCAATTTCAAGCAAAGGAAGTGATAGGATATAATTGACTCGTTTGCGTGATACTATCACTTTTGGTGAGCCCTGTGTGTGGCAGTTATTACCATTACTATCCCCCTACTTCAATTATTTAACTTAATTTTCAGTAAATTTAAGTGACCATTTCTTGCTGATTCAAAGTCACCACTGTGGGCTGGGGGCATCGTTCAGCACGTGTGAAACCCTGGGTTCAATCCCTGGCACTGCAATAAATAAGTAAATAAGTAAAAACCAGAAGCATCATTGTGATAGATGTGTACTGTGCTTCCAAAACTTTACTGGCCATATCATCACCTCAGGATCTTGTTTAAATTCAGTGAGTCTCGGGCAAGGCCTGAGGTTCTGAATTTCTAACAAGCTCTGGTTCTTGGAACTGATAGGGTAGCTAAGAATATGTACCTATCTGAAAAGCTCCAAAATGCCATGTTTTCTTAATTTTTAAGAAGTTTCTTGTTTTCAAGAAACTTGCTGTCACTTATTTCTCTTAATTTGCTTTCTTTCTTTCTTTTTTTTTAAACCAACCTCTTCCCTTCCTTTTGCTGGAGGCTGGAAACCAGATTGCCCAAGAGTCTAAGGGGCATGCCTAGCATCTAGCATGATGGGGAAGCACCTGGACCTGGTCACTTGTGTTTCATTGGGAGAAGCACCTTTACTCACATCCTGCTTCTCTGTGTGCCATTGTGGGTCAAATAGGTTTTCTGTGTTTGAAAATTAGTATACTTTGTCTTAGATTTCTGAACACAAACAGTTTGTAGTCAAAAACAGTATCAAAGAAGAGGACAGGAGCTCTTCACTGTACAGATAACCCCTCCATTCTTTTTTTTTTTTAAACTGGGGATTGAACTCAGAGGCGTTCTACCTCCGAGCTATATCCCCAGGCCTATTTTTTATTCTTTTATTTTGAAACCGAGTCTCACTAAGTTGTGGAGTGCCTCACTAGGTAGCTGAGGCTGGCCGCGAACCCGGATACTCCGGTTTCAGCCTCCCGAATGCTGGGATTACAAGCGTGCGCCACCACGCCCGGCTCCCTCCATCCTTTTTAATAAAACATATTCAGACATGGACAGAGTAACTATGTATAATAAAAGTCAAACTGGGTCTGGTGGCATACACCTGAAATCCCTGTACTCAGGAGGCTGAGATAGAAGGATCGCAGCTTTGAAGCCAGCCTCAGCAACTTAGTGAGGCTCTCAGCAAGTTAGTGAGACCCTGTTTCCAAATAAAAAATTAAAAAAAATAGGGCTGGAGGTGTAGCCTGGAGGTAGAAATCCCCTGGGTTCCATCCCCAGTACCACACACACAAAATAAGTAAATAGATAATTTAAAAAGGCAAAAGTAAATAAAGAGATTAATGATCAAGGATTTTAGGAATTTTTATTTTTTATTTTTTGGTCCTAGGGATTGAACCCAAAGGTATTATATCTCTAAGATTCACTCCCAGCCCTTTTTTATTTTAATTTTGAAACAGGGTCTCGCTAAGTTGCTGAAACTTGAACTTGTAATCTTCCTGTCCAGCCTCCCAAGAACTGAGATTCAGATGTGCACCGCCATGCTTGGCTTAGATTTAGGGATTATTAACTGGTATTTGGGCCCCGTTAAATTAGGCACAAAATTGTGTCTACGCTGGAATCTTTCTGAGGAGCAGGCTCCTGGAACATGGTCTTTCTATCGTGATGAAGGGATGAAGCCACTGGGCATCAGTGACTTTGAGAAGCACCCAGGCTTTGGAACCACTGGTATGGGTGTACTGACCTTGCCTAATCTAAGCGCACAACATTTGCAGCTTTTCTCTCCCTTCCCTCTGTCTTCCCACCCCTCTGTTGTTCTTTGTCCGCTGAAACTCTTGAAATATAATGGACTTTGGTTTGTCTTTATTCTAGGGGAAAAGATCATTGTGAAACTGTGTTCAACAGAGAGAGAAACAGCAGAGCTTCTCAGCAAAGTTCTTGATGGCAACAAGTCAGCATCGGAAGCCTTAGCCAAGGTTGTTCACCAGGACGTCGCCTTTACTGACCCAGACCTGGATTCCATAGAGATCCACATTCCACAGGACATTTTGGGAATTTGGGTGGATCCCATAGGTACATATGGGAGAGGATGTTTGTTGAATTAGCTTTTTCTTATTTGTTCTTATTCATGATCCTTATTTTTTTCCCTTTTTTAATTTTCTTTTTGGCTTGAAAAGATAAAAGCTATTGAAAGTACAGTTTAACTGTCCTAGAAGTTTAAAAAAAATTTAAATTTCAAAATGATAAGAGCTGAGGTATGTTATGTTGTATAGAGTGTTAGATATGTGTGTGTGTTATAGCTATGCATTATTATATACACTTATACACATGGTTAAACAGGTGTGTGTATATACATGCAGGCACACATACAAAGATGGCAAAGATGAACCAATTCATCTGTAATAGACTTCCAAGAGCCAGGTGAGGTGGTGTACACTGGTAATCCCTGTACTTGGAAGGCTGAGACAGGAGAATCACAGGTTCAAAGCCAGCCTCAGCAACTTAGCGAAACTCTATTTCAAAAAGGGGGGTGGGGGGCTAGGTGTGTAGCTTAGAAGTAAAATGCCACTGGGTTCAATCCTGTACCCAAAACAAAAACAAATCCCCCCCAATCCACAAAAGACTTCCAGTGCCAGGCTGGTGAGTAAGAACAGGAAGTGATCACAGCTGTGTCCAGTTGAGGACACAAGCTACCTGAAGTACACTCAGATCACTGCCATGTGGAAGGCAGG